>BQNB010044571.1:0-44810 GCA_026074375.1 Tanacetum coccineum
TTAATTCTCATTTTTTAATTTTGCAAGTAATCATCCATCTTTTTCTTCTCTCTACCTTTCTCTCTCTAACTTCTCTCTAAAAGTCTTCCATTTTATCTCATCTTATTTTCTAGTTTCGGATATGAAGTGAAAGTGATGATATTTGGTGACGACAGGTTTATTCGTAGTCATCCGATTATTCTCAAGAAGTGGAACCCGGATGTTAATTTATTAAAAGAAGATGTTGGGAATGTTATAGTTTGGGTGAAACTTCATGGTGTCCCCGTTACGGCGTTTAGCGAGGATGGTTTGAGTGCCATTGCTACTAAAATTGGTACTCCTATTATGCTTGACTCTTATACTGCTGATATGTGCTTGCATTCTTGGGGAAGATAAAGCTATGCAAGAGCAATGATTGAGCTTTGGGCTGATGTGGAGTTGAAAGACACCGTTGTGGTAGCTATGCCTAAAATTAATGAGAAGGGGTTATATATGTGTAATGTGCATGTTGAATATGAATGGAAAGCCCCTAGATGTGCGTGTTGTAAGATTTTTGGTCATACTCAGGTGGAGTGTCTGATGACATCAAATAACGTCACTTTTATAACATCATTATCCCATGTAAATAACCTATTTTATATAATTATTTTAAAGAATTGTTACTTAATCGTTTGTATTTGAAAATTGTAGTAATTATGGAGTACTTGGTGAAAGTTAACTAAAAGGCACACATTCTGGAACTTAAACGAAGAAATGTAAAGAAATCTGATTCTGACATCCAATACGCCGTATCCATCAAGGAAGATACGGCGTATCGGTGCCTACACTTCACCAAAGACCACAAAGGAAACAAGATCCAATACGCCGTATCCAACAAAGACCAATACGCCGTATTCAAGCTATATGGAAATAAAATATTCTAGAAGATATCAAACGTGGTTCTTACTCCAAGAAATCTCTAATACACCGTATCAACCTTTTTCCCAGACCTTATAAATAGAAAACTCAAAAACGAGTTTTAAGTGTGCTAAATCATATTTTCGATACCTAAACCATAAAATTCGATTTTCAGAGGAGAAGAAGAGCAGAAGAGGTCTTGCAACATGATTAATTCAATAGGAAACAACTTGTAATCTCCTATACTCTTGTAATCGTTTAATTTTTGGTATCATTCATTAACTCGGTTAGTTTACCTTGGATAAATTATTACTCTTGTATTGACTATGACGTTTGAAGGCTAATACCTTCGGGTATTAGCCATTAGTATGAAGATCTGAATGTTTGGTTTGTTTATCTCGATTGCTTAATTTATCATTGATTGCTTGTTTATGTTTAACAATTTATACTTGTTTACGTACTTTTGTATGCGACCTATCATTCAACTGGATCTAGTGATACGAACCAAGTAATCTAGATGCCGAGATAGCTCTCCATATAGTAATTTATACATCTAGACCAATAGGATCACAAATAACGACCTATCTTTCCCCTTAGATTGTGAGCTTAGTTAGACCAACAGGTGACCTTGGGGTCAACGAGTATGTTCTTGATTAATTGGTAAAGACTTGGTTAGTGGACTACTAGTGTATAAATTTCCATTAAGCAGTAAGTGGGTAAAGTTTCCATGAGCTAGGGTTTAACAAGATCACCATTTCTTTAATCCTTAAGATAGATTATAATCAGCATATAAGGATGCTTTATGCGGATGCGTTTAATTGTGACAGAATTCTACATGTCTAGGTTTAAGAAAGAAGTACCGCCTTAGTCTTAAGAATGATATGCCGCCTCGAGATAAGTAATCATTGCACTAAATAAACAAACTAACATTCTGATTGGATTAATAATGGTTAATACAGTTTTCTTATATTTGGCTACACCGCTCTTTTATCTTCTATTAATTTGCTTGCGTGTGTTTTAGTTTCTTAAGTAGATTTTAGTCACCACAAAACCCGTGCCAGTCTCTTAGGCTGAAAACCCCTCTTATCCATTAGATTTAGGATTAACATAGGTTTAGCATAGGTTTAACATAGAATAGAATTAACTTAGTTTAGATAACCAAAATATTAATAAATTGAAAGATTGTTTCTCGCTCTTAGTGATCGACACCCTACTTACCACGAAACTACCACCAATCGGGTACACTGCCCGTTAAAGTGTTGTTTTTGGTTAAGTCGGCAAAATATAAATTTAAAACTTGAAATCAAAAAATTAACACCACACAACGACACAATCAGTGAGACGAAAAATCCAAAGAAGACTAGTCAAGCTCCTAAAGGTTTTCTGGTTGGTCATAAAATGGCATTTAAATCGAATCAAGAATATAGACCTGTTACTAAAAAGCATACTGCTAACTCTAGCGGTAATAAGAAGAAAGGTGCGGACTATACTAGTAAGCTTAGTGATTCAAACCCTTTTGAAGTTCTTAATTGGTTGATAATGATATGGAGATGGGTACCAATGGGGGACATCAAATTTGGATAAGAACAGGGCTAATTCAAGCAGATATTCGTTCTGGAATGTCAAAAATAGTAGTACTGGTACTACTCCTATTATGGATAAAATCGGCAAGTTTGAAGATTTAATTATTGATGGGCAAGCTACTCTTGTGGATGAAGCTGGAAATCCTCTGGAAAAGGTCGATTATCCGGGTGATCATGATAGTGAAGATGTGGTTGCACAAGTTGATAATGATATGGCTCGTTCTTTGGCTTCCGAAAGGACTAAATTTGGCACTTAAAGCTTGCTGGAACAATGGACGAATTCTTATGGAAATGGTGACCATGATGAAGACCCGTACGATGATGATATGTATGAAGGCCAGGATCTCTCTAAAGAGATTCAAACTATATGCGATAAGCTGGACATCCGAGTTCGAGTTTGCAAGAAGCAATAGAGTCTTGTTTCTTTTGTCTAGTTATTTTTGTGTACCTTCCTTTAAGGAAATGTTTTGCCTATGTAACGGGCGGTGGTGTAGGACTCACCCTCATCCTTTGTACTTAATTGATTTTTGGCGTAATAAAATTTACCGAGGAAACCCTTTACCCAAAAAAAAATCTTAACTGTGTGCAAGGTACAACACGTAACAATATGCCTAATGGTTCTTTGTCACACATCGCCTCAGGCGGAAATGCGAGGCGTGATGAAGAGGAACCATCATAAAGCATTGGTACAACATAATAGAGAATTTACTAAATAAATATTTACCATAAAATGCTACAATAACATAGCCATAATGCATTAAAATCCCACATGCCAAGACAATATAATGATGATCGATCCCAAAAGGGCATCTTTTTAGGTCTCACTAAGCCAAGTCACAAGCTCTACTCCTTAGGCTTCAGAAGTCTTATAACCTGAAAATAAATACTCGAAAACGTCAACATAAAGTTGGTGAGCTCGTAAGTTTAAATAGTAAACTCAATTGTTGTGCATAATAAAGTTTAAATGACAATATTGAGTAAGAAATACACATATGAGCACTTAATTGGAATCACACAAGCACAACAACTGAGCCTCATGACTTCATTACACATAAAGTTGCTCGGATAATATACACCCTTGGACAAAGTACACACAAAAATACCAAGGGTGGGGTGTTAACCCAAATAGTACTATCAATATATATCCTTGGGTTCCAAACTAGAGTTAACAGTTTTGCATTAAAGCATCACATATATTGCATCCACAAAATAAGGCACGTATTGCAATCAAAATGCATATTTTGTCAAAAACATAAAAACATTGTATCACAACATAAAAACATCATTTGAGTATCATTTTCCCCCAAAGAAAAACATAAGTAAAAAGGGGCTACGAAACTCACCTTTAGCAAAAGCGTTAAGAGTAACAGGGATAAAGTGACGAGAAGCCGAGAAAAGGCCTAGAAGCAATCTAAAAATAATATAGCGTCTTAGGTTGTATAAATATACAGCGAATGAATGCAAATAAATTTTTATAAAGTTTTTATGTAGATTATAACATTGTATTTAAAGTTTTATAAAGTTTGTAAAACATTAAGGACTAGTTTTGACCATTTTATAAACATTTACAAGCCCTAGGTTATAAGTCGTTTAGTCTTCAGATTTTGTCCGACTTTTGTAACTCGTATCTCCTAAACCGTAAATGGTCTTGATTTGGTTTTTGCGTCCTCGGAAAAGTATTTGAGTATAATATACTGAAATGTAAGTCCTACCACTTCAATTTTTATGTAAATAATGTCAAACGGTCAAAATATTATCAAGTGTCAAAGCTGGGAATTTCCAGAATACAACAGTCCCGGGAAAATGTCTGTAACTCTCAAACTACATGTTCGTTAGGGCTGGTTCAACTTGCAAAATTTAATTTAAAGAGTCCTCTACATAGTGGGTTCTATACAAATTTTAAGAGTTTTTAGCTAAGGAAGTCTGGTGTGTAAATCTGAACTACTTTTACCATTTATTTTCTAGTTTAATCATCGGGTATCATCAAGACGTGTGCCACCTGAGAAATCGAAGCTAAAACATAGATCTATAAGCTTATATTTTATCTAACCTTCAAAGTCCACTGATTTTTTTAAATTACTTTATTTACCCTACTGATCAAAACTGTCTCAATAATTTATAATAGAAATTATGTTTTTTTTCAAATCTTTTCTTGATTTAAATACCAAGTACAATGTCATATCATACAAATAAATACATAAAATGTGTAAAATACATATAAATCTCAGAAATGAAAAAAAGAATATAAATAAATTATAAGTAAAATAAGAAAATAATAGATTCTTACAAAGAAGAAAAATAATGATGTTAACAACAAGAATCAACCCAAGACTTCCAATAAGTTTTTCAACCCAACCAAATTATCCCTTGATAAACTTGCAAGAACCCTTATGAAAATCACCCTTAAACCATGAATGAGATGTATTTTGATGATGTTTGAAGTGATTTAACCTAAGAACAATAAGTAGAGTTTAAACCCTTCAATACTTGATAATGTTTTTAGCTAGAATTTTGATAGAAGTGGTGTTATGGAGGTGAAGGTGGGACGACAAAGGATGGAGAGGAAGAACAGTGTGTATTTTTTTAACTATGAGATGATGATGGAAGATAGCTAGGAAGGAGCATGAATTTCATGCACAACATATAGGACAAGTGTCTCATATGTGGCATAAGCACAACACATAACATAAAATGGTTAGACATTGTCCATGTGGTTCTGGCTGTGCTTATCAAGGGTGAAGGGGAGGGAAGCACATGGTTAATTTTGTTAAATTTTTAAATGGGTAGGTAGTGTTAAGGCTAATGGATAAAAGGGTAGTGTATTGCAAGAGTAAAGACGCAAACGCGAAAGGTAAACGAAAAAGTGAAAAATAAAAGTACAACATATATAAAATACTTATGTAAAATGATAAAAATGCATTAAGCATATAGACTATATTTAGTCTAGAGTCGAGTTAATATTTAATGTACGTTTTACAATGTACGCATAATAACCTATCTGGTTACCCGTAAAAGTTAATTTGCGCCGAAATAAAATAAATAGTAAAAGTACGAGGTTAAATAATAACATGAAAAGTACGAACTGTTACATTCCTCCAGACCGCAAGGTAAGAAAACTAATATTATACTAGGACTTCTATACGTAAAATGTATGTTGCACTATTTAGAATAAATGTCAAGAGGTAATGAAAAGCTACTTCAATATATTCACTAAATTGTTTAGCCAATATGATTATGTTTTCTTGTAAAGTCATAAACATGAGTAGGTGATTGACTTAAAATTACTATTAAGGCTAAGAGTCAATGCTCATAATTACTTTTGTTAAATATATTTAGGTCTTCTTGTAAAGACAAAAACATAAAGTCTTTTAATTGTTGAAAGACTTATAACGTAAAGTAAAACGTTAAACTAGTTATGTCTTCTTGTTAAGACATGTACATGAAGTCCTTGAGTTGATCAATGACTTATAACGTATAGTAAGATATTGAATGTTTATGTCTTCTTGTAAGGACATGCACATAAAGTAAGTGACTTGGTCAATGACTTATAATATCTAGTATGCAATAGGCTTCAAAATACTATGATGCCATTTGGTTTGACTTAGTTGGCATATGTGTAGACCAAAGAGTATGAGTTCATCTAAAGTGTTGTGGGATTGTCTCAAAATATCAATCCTTGTGGAATACCACAATATTATGGTATGTCCATCTTAGAAAATCAAACTCTATTAATATTGTTTGATTTATAAATGACTTAAATTACTTTACCTCAAAATCTATCTAGAAAATTGAGTATGTCATGCATATACTCAATTTGATTCCAATCTAGAAGGTATTCAAAACACCATTGTATTATGAAATGGGATGAATCCTATTAAGTCTTGATTAAAGTTATGAATTTGTTAAATCTCTTGGAGCATGTAGCTAACAAACTAGAGTTAAGAACTAATGATGCATTTTGGATGTCCCAATTAAGAACAATTTATTGTTGCTCAAGATGCTAAGTATCTAGAGAATAGTCTCTACTTACAAAAGCAAGTGGGAGCATCTGTAGATTTTGAAAATATTCAAGAGCAAAATACATAACCTTCTGAATTCACTTGCTAATGTCATACTAAGGCTAAACATGTAAATATTGAACCAAAGAGTGATGTAAGTCTTATTCATAGATACGCAAGGATACCCGATGCACTTGAATGATATTTTATATCAGTGTTGAGGGATATAAGTTAGAGGATCAAAGTGAACCTGCTAACTACAAAGATGCATTACTATATTTTGAATTTGATAAATGTTTTAAAACTATGAATGATAAAATGCAGTTCTTGAAAGACAATCATTATTTTAAACTTGATTAATCTTTCACAAAATGGTTAGACTGTGAGGTTAGAATGAGTTTTTTTTAAAGAAAAGACTCGTAAGGACAAAATTGTATACACATTAATGCATGTCTTATGACGGGAGTTTTTAATTATACTCAAGCAATTGACTGTGATTAAATTTTCTTTTCTATACGCATTAATTATATAAATATGATTTATTGTCATACTTCTTTTCATGTATATGAATATGGAAATTGGATATCAAAACTCCTTTCTTACTGATTACCTTTGCGAGGATGGTGAATAATCATAAGGTTTTATGCTTCCAAATAATCTTTATAAAACATACAAGATATAAGAATCCAAGCGTGGATTAGATCATTCATCTAGCAGCAAAGATCTTAAGTTTAATCGCAACAACAATAATTTGATGTGATTAAAATAGGATAACTTCTGAGAACACCTGAGAGTAAGTGGGAGCACTAGTTTTGTTTTTCTTCAATCTCATATGTTGTATAACATATTGGAAGTGTCATTTCATCTAAGCTGGATGTTTATCCTTAGCTTGAAATGAAACTTCACTTTAAAAATTTAGGAAATAAAACACACAACTTTGGAATTAATGTTTATGAAATTAAACATATGTAGTTAATAAATCTAACCAATATGACATATCATTAAGCAAGTCTCAAATGATATATTTCACAAGTTGAGAATGAATACTTGAATGGAAACCTTAAGTTTAACTAAGGATTCATCATGTACATCATATTGTATGTGGGAATAGTTGTTACTTTTGCATGGGTGCAAGATGATCTAACAACAACAGTATCTAAGTGAGAGTCTGATGACATCAAATAACGTCACTTTATTATATCATTTATCCCATCTATTTTGCCCACTTTTATATAATTATTGCATTATTTGGTACTTAATTGCTTTAAAGTTGATAAATACAGTATTTCAAGAGTGTTTTGTGAAGACAAGCTAAATGGCGCATAATTTGGAGCTAAAACGAAGACATTTGAAGATTGCTGAAATTTCACCAATACGCCGTATCCAACTTAAGAGATATGGCGTATCCGCGCCAAGACTTCACAAGAAAGCGCGTTTGACCAATTCCCAATACGGCGTATCAATTTGCTTCCATACGCCGCATCCGGCTGGATAACTATTCGAAGATACAGTAAATTAAGTAAATTGGGAATGATATAATTGATTGATTGAGAACGTAGCGCGCACTCCAAGGAATCCAACCCTATACGCTATATCATTCAAAGCATACATCGTATCTAAATACTTTAAAGAACTCAAGATCATTGCTTGACTTTGAAGAATACGTCGTATATACGCGTATATAATACTTTGGTCAAAAATCAAGAAAAAATACATTTTCAGCGGATATGGCGGATCCAAAAATGGATATGGCATATCCAAAAAGTGGATATGGCGTATCCAAACCAGCTCAAGAAAATTATGGAATATTTTATTCGTGGAGCCTACGCCAACCAATCTCGATACGCCGTATTGAGTTCCAATACGCCGTATCGGCCAATTTTCAGAGTCTATAAATATCAAACCCTAAATACGATTTAGGGTATGCTTTTAGCCACCAAGTTCGATTTCCAGAAGATCTAAGAAGCCAAAAAGGTTTTGCAAAGTGCTCCAATCAATGGGAAAACTCTTGTAATCATTTACACTCTAAATACGCGTTCGGTTAGCGTAATCTTTCTTTACTTTAATCGTGCATCTATGAATTCGTACATTGTTGCAATGACTATCGGCTAATACCTTTAGGTATTAGCTATGTTTATGATAATATAATGTTTGGTTTGTTTATCTTGAATGCTTAATTTATCGTTGCTTGTTGATTATGTTTATCAATTCATACTCGTTTAAGTGCTTAATTATGCGACCTATCATTCAATTGGGTCTAGTCCTACATATTTAATGCGCTGCAACTTCGGTGTTGTGTGGGCGTAAGCTAAGAGTCCGAGATAGCTCTCCATATTTAGAAGTAAGTTAGTAAAGTCTCGATGGGCTAGGGTTTAATAAGATCATTATTAATCTCCTAAGAGAGATTATAATCAACAAATAAAATACTTTATGCGGATGCGTTTAATTGTGACAGGATTCAACGTGTCTAGGTCTTAGGAAGAAGTACCGCCTAAGTCTAAGAATGATATAACCCTCGAGATAAGTCATTCATTGCACTAAATAATCAAACCAACGTTCTATTTAATTAAACATGGCTAATATTGTTTTCCTTACATAAGGCTTGACCGCTTCTTTATCTTTTGTCTATCAACTTGTATGTGTTAATTGTCATTAAACCTTAGATTAGACACCAAAATCATGCCAGTCTCTCAGGCTAAAAACCCCTTTATCATTAGCTTAGGCTTAATTAATTTAGTACTAACATAGATAACTAAAATACTGATAAATTAGATATTAACGCTCTCGCTCTTAGTGATCGACACCCTACTTACCGCGAAACTTCATCTGACCCGGTACACTGCCCATTAAAGTGTTGTTTTAGGTATCGTCGGCATAAAATAAATAGTAAAACTTGATACATAAATAATACCTACACGACGACACATCAGAGTCTTTAGGTGACTGTTAAAACAAACTATCTAATGGAAGTTGTTTGGTTTAGAAAACTCATTACTAAGATTTGAGTCGTCCATAGTTATAAAGAAACCTATAGATCTTTATTGCATCAATTCTGGCGCAATTATCTTATCCCACGAACTTGGAGTTCAGAAGGGCGCTAAACATTACCAAAGGGAATGTTCAATCAGTTACAGAATTTTAAATAAAGACATAGTGTTGCTTGTATACACCAATGCTAGTTTGATTGAGAGGTTACTATATCCTAGTCATGGTAGGATTTCATCATGTATGATGATGCTACTGACTAGACATGCTCGACTGAGAGCATTGTTGCAGTACACATTAAATAATAAGAATACTTTACAGTTTAAGAAGCTGTTGAGATGATTTTCTGAGATAGGTGTTATGCTGGCTTCAAACACTCGATGGAATGTACCGTGGCAATACTCGTACTATGGTACTTGTACTAGAATGCACACGTACAACATGACAATCATCAAAGTATTCTCAAAGTTTACTCAGATGACTACTTAGCCGTCTTGTACCAAACAAGTTGAACATGTTAGGAATACTGGGTTTTGACTTAGGAACATTAGATTTTGACATGTGCAGTCAAAATAGGATTTGTTCCTCCACGTCTCCACGTGTTTTCTAGAGTTAGATACTATTGGGACCCTTATTGAATTGATCAAATATTTGCATGGTCGTGCATAAAGCAATTCAAGATGATACTTGTTTACATTTGGTGTTATGGATTAATATCTATAACGAGAAACAAAACAAGTTAAACAATATGAAATGACTTTGATCCATATCCATAGTTTAACAAGTATCTGAAACAATAAAATGTTTAATTATAAACCATTTACACTGAGATGTTATACGAAACCACAATCATGTAATTCAGGGCCGTCTTTGAGGGTGTGCGGGATGGGCGACCGCACAGGGCCTCAAAATTTTTAGGGGCCTTAAAATTTGTGCCGTTAACAATTATATACATGTGTAGACGTATTTTTTTCAAAGAAAACATTGTTTAGATGAGAAAATATCTTAGTTGAGTAATATGTTAAATGTTTAGATAACTAATTTGCATTATATCTTATAAATTGTGACACTTTCTATAAGACAGTTCTTTTCGAAAGACTTAATTATGTAATTTCGCTTAGGACCCTCAAAAATTTCAAAAATTTAGAGACGACACATGTATCTTTGGGAGCAATGACGTATTGCTAAACGCTTACCATTGCATGTATGAGTTACTGTGATTATGACATTCGCAAGTGGGAGCTATTGGTATTACTCAAGTTATAATCGGTAACTATACAGATAGGAAGACGTGAGCCTATTGAGAGCACACACGTACACACTAAGGGTATGCTTTTAATTAATATAAGTAATATATTTATAGTAATGTATTAGTTATATTCATTAATTGTTCACGAAATAATTTAACAGTCATTAGTTATTCTGTTAGACGCCTAAATAGCTAATAGGCTACACAATTAATTGGTAATAGACTAGTTAATTGGGTAATAGCCCAAACCAAATAGGAAACCCATGGTAATCCTATTATCGCCAGCCCAAAAAGGGTTGGGATGGGTTTTGAAGTTTGCTTAGAGGTTAAGCTAGGTTTAGGCTATGTAATGAACCCTTTGGTTTATTATTTGCTTCACTTGTTAACTTAAACTCTTAGCAAAATAATACGCTCCTCCCTAAACCCTAAATTAAGCCAAAAATTATTCCCTTAATAATTTAGGTTTCGGCTCAGATCAAGAACAAAAAACCATGTAGTTTATTGCGTTCTTCGTGAACTAAAACTAGCATTCTAGCATACCACCGTTACGTGTAATGTGAGCATTCCTTAGAGACAACTTTCTTTAGTTGGTATAAGGGTTTCGTGATCCTCAAGAACAAGATCAATAGAAGGTTACATGTCTTATTAATTCAAGTGATCAAAACCAAGAGGTTAGTAAATATACGTGTATATTTGTGTTAATCTATACGCCGCATGAAACAGGTCCATTTTGGGACGCCTATCCGCTGCGTTTACTCGTTAATATAATGATATTAGATATAAAATACCAACATAAATATTATTCAAACTGGTTCAGGAGGAAAGATTGAAAGCTCAGGCGGTGACGACAAATATGGTGATTAAATTTTGGGGGAACAAATTTTTCTGGTTGTATATTTTAAGAGATGCTAAAACTAAAAAATGTTTACAAAATAATATTCACATAATGAACTTGGCCACTAAATGTGGATGGTACGAAAAAAGAAAAAGAAATTATTATGCAATGTGATTGTACCGTTACACTTGCTAAGTCATTGTGTGAGTTTAACTTTGTAACTTATTTGTGGATGCAACATGGCTCATATTTTAATGACAATAAATTTGCAAATGATGAGGATCTTTCGACAAGCAATGTTAAATACTTATTTTAGTGGGATCAAGCCTATTTGTAGGCATAGGTCATTAAGTTTAGGGTTTTTATTATCTTAGTTTATTTGTTAAGTCATGTTCCTATAAATAGACATACAATCATAATAAATAATATATCTATTTGTTATTCTTACAAGGTATCTGAGCTTTTGGTAAGATCCACTACCAAAAATTTGCTATCATCCGGTCATCGACTACGCGCCAGTGATCTGAAGGGATAACGGTTTATTTATTTTTACTTTATTGTTTTTGCTTAAATAGTTTTTTCTTTTCATATGAAACTCATAAATGTTATCTCACAAAACCCTTAGCCGTCGTAACACACTTTATAAACATTGTCGAACCAAACAATTAATTATGTCTTCATCTACAAAAGTTTGTTTTTACCGCTGGCGAACATTTTTGTCGGCGAAAAAGTTAGAAAAAAATTGTCGCTCTTATCTAAAGGCAAAACAAGTCATGACGTAAAAAAATGCTAAAAAAGGAGGACGTGTATTAGTCGATATAGTTATGTCATTTATTAGTCATTAATTATTGATTTTATTTAGTTGATATTTTTGGAAGATTATCAAATCATTAGGTGTATGATTAGGATTCATATCAATTCTGTGATAGGATGAGCTTTACATTAATTGTCATGGGCTTAAGCATTTACTATATATATCGTTTGTATTTAAAGGAAATAAACTAGAAAACAATTATCCTCCAATAACATCGTCAAAAAATAAACAACTCTAAAACCGAATACAACCCAACCTCCACGCAATTAAAAGTCAATTATGGAACGAGAATGTCTAAAATGTTGAAATGAGACCTTCTCATATTTACATCAAAACTAGGTCATGTTATTCGATTACAGAAAAAGATAAATATAAGATGGATCCACTTTTAATAAGAATCACAATGTGACCTATGTTGTGTTAAACATGAGTGACCGTAACTCTTTTAGTTATACACTATCAATATGACTTGTGTGAAACTAAAAAAAAGATTTAAAAAAATTACATTGAATGAGGAAAAACTATCACCTATTTGGCTTAATGGTCCGTCCTTTTTGTTTTCTCGCAACTTTTAGGTTTAGAAATACTAGGTACGCATCTTGGAGGTGACCAGAGAAATGATCAAAAACGATTACTAGGATAATTCGATTAGAACGTGTAAATCCAAGTTAAGAGGTCCTTAATAAATAGGGTAACATGTAAAAACTCACATGTTTTTTCATTGAATAAAGAAAAAACTGTTGTAAAAACAATAAAGTAAAGAGCAATAACAAGAAGATAGAGAGAATAGAGAATTGTATTATTATTCATCTTACAATGGAGGTATGTATATATAGATAGAAGATGGAGTATTCCACAAGATACAATTCTAATAAGATAACTATCAATACTAGTAGATATGGACATCCATTCCATATTTATCCATAACACTCCCTCTTGGATGTCCATTTGAGAAATATGCCTCGTTAAAACCTTACTAGATGAAACCCAATGGGACAAAAATCTAGTGAAGGAAAAAGAGTACATAAAATCCTTTATACGCTCGGGGATGTTGCCTCATTAAAAATCTTGCTGGAAAACCTGTGGGGAGGATGAATAATAACAAAGTTCATAAGATTAATAACAAAGTATTAAAACATAGCGGAATAAGAACAATGTTACTAACAAGGTTTTTCTTCATTATCATTCACTCCAAGCTCCCTAATTCTATTTGATTAGTAATAGAAACGTTTAGCTAAAAACTAACAGGAATCCAAGACCCTGTGGGCTAAACCTAAACAAAGAGACGTGTCACATCTTTTTCACTTGTGTACACCACACATTTAACACACTAAATAACAATGTCGATGGTTCTCTTTATATAATAGAGTATATATACCTTACATGGAAAAACTCAATTGTATTAGGAAACATTCTTCTTATATTGATCTTTATATCTTTGACCAAATCTCTTAAATTCTTCATGTACTCTTACATCTTGTAGGAATGTCCATTTTGTCAGACTTTGATCCTTTTGTTTTCTTTTTGTTTCCATTCTTGTTTGTATCAGTGATTTGTATCATTTAAATCATTATAATTACCAACACCAAATGCTCCATTAAAAATTCCTTGCCAACCAAAAGGATACGTCTCTAACTTTGGCACTTCTCTTCCTCATTTAAGCCAATACCTTAATCTTTACCTCTTTCCTCTAATTGTCACACCCTTTACTAACCTACATTCCCTTTCTTGATGATATCCATGGATGATCCTCTAAAAAAAGACCTTCAAATCCACTTCTACTTCTAAGTTATCTTCATTGGAAAATCACTCTCTGTTAGCCTTAAAAAAATATGAAGACTTTTATGGAATTACATATTAGTTTACTATAGCCGATATGCAAGGATATATATGCCCAATATATGTATGTTAGAAGTTCTCGGGCTATATATTCCCTTCCATACTTCCCAAGGGAAGTGAGGTTAATCATTTGTATCCTCATAAGATTGTGTGTGTTTTCTCCCTTCTTCTCTATAAACACACACACACTTACCTTTCTCTTTCCACATCTTAATAATTGGGAAACATATTATTTTCTATCCTCCTTGACCTCCGAATCGTTGTTTTGGTTTGAAAATCTTATGGTTATACAATTTGGCATCCAGATCTAAAACCAGGGGAATTGCGTTTGTGCGTTTGCTTTTTTCGTAGGTTTTATGGCTTATGGTCGAGCTTTTTTTAGCTAAAAAGCACGGGTGTGTTTTGGTTGTTGCTTATTTTGTACAAATGCGTGAACTTTCTTTTTTCTAGTTGTTCTTGCTTATTTGTACATGTATTTTCTTAGATATTAAGCATCCAAACTTTTTTTGTTGTGGTTTGATTTTTTAAGGTTTTTGTACCTTTTATACACGAAAAAAAAGTGCCAAATTTTTTGTTGTTAAAAGTGTTAAAGTTTGTGTTTTTATGGTAGATATAGCCTAAACATGCTTACTTTTGCAAAAGAAATCAAGAAGAAATGCTCACAATGGTGTTTTTAGGTGATTTAAAAAGTTTGTTTTACGAAATAGTTTGAAGGAGGTGTGATTCACATGTCTTGGAAGGAGGTGAAACATTTATTTGGATTAGGGATACATAACATCTGGCGTAATATGTAGGTTTACATTAGGCGAAACATGATGTTTCTTAGGCAAAATATACATTTTTGAAACTAGGCGAAACATAATCTCCTTCAGGCGAAACATACATCTTCTAGCGAAATATACATTTTGTATAGGAGAAATATACATTCTTACAGGCGAAAACATAATAACTTTCAAGCGAAATTTTTCCAACTTTTCAGCGAAATACATACAAGTTCACTCAAGTGATTTATGCAAGCGATTTATGCAGGTGATTTATGTGACAACCGTGATTTGAGCAGGTTAGTTTAAACCTTTAGAAATGGCTAAGAATTCATTTTATGTGTTTAAGTGTTGTACTATGTGATTTATGTGGGCTAAGTGAGTTACTTATGTGCGGTTCTTATTTTAGAAATTAGTTTATAGCAAAATGGTTTACCAAATTAGTTTAGGTTTTATAAAAAAACTTGAGGGTATTGAGGTAATTAATTAACTAATAAAAGAAAAAAAATATTTTTTTTATACAATGAACAGTAAATAAAAATTTTGAAGAAAAATAAGAATAAAGTCCACTCCTAGTTGACTTAATTAAGGGAAAAAACTAAATTTATGTATATTTAAGATTCTAATTTGGTATTATCTAGATCCTTTTTCCCCCACACTATAAAATACAAACTCATAACCCCCATTTTTTTTTAACGATCGATCTAGGGCAGTGAGAAAAAAAAGATTTTATTTATTCATGATCAAGCTAGGTCGATTGTTGTTCAAGAATCAAGGTTCTAGGTATGTTTCAATTATGCTTTTGTTATTTTTGTTTCATTATCATGAATAATTATTATGAAAGGATAATTAGGGTTTCATAACATCTGTAAATTAATGATATAATAAACTTGTTCTAATGATTTGGGTTTAATTAGAAGCTTATGGGTGTAATTGGTTAGATTTAATTCGCCTTAAAACTTAAATTAGTGTTTGGCAGAATTTAAGGTTGTGTTGTTTTGATGATATCTAGGTGATAAAGGCATGAATTGATATAATTCTTGAGCCTAGGTTGTATAGTCAGAGAGTCTAGTTTCCAGAAAATCCAGCCTCGAAAGTTTTTAAGGTCGGGAAGTCATTCAAATATTGGTTACAGGAAAAGTTATCAAAAGCAGTAACATTAGGGTTCAAATTTTGGTCAGATTACGAGGTGTAAAACCCCCACTTAATTCGAATTTAGGATTATCCAACCTATGAGAGTTTCTTTCTATGTGTCTATTTAAAAATCCCCCAAGAAGAGTTGTGATTGGGGAGTTTTAAGTATGGTTTTTTAGGTCCAAAACTTTTTAGTGTTCGTACTGATCCGTAACATCTAGTAAAAGGTTTGATTTTATTTGGGGCACATAGAGGGGATATAAATTAGTGGAAACTCATGAGATATAAACTCAAATATTGAATGCGTGGAATTTTGGTAAAATTTTATAAAGGCCAGCAGGTGTGGTTAGAAAGTGGTATAGTGACATAAAATCTGCCATTTTCGGGTAAATTGTTGAACATTGAAAAAGTATGTAAACGAATTGGTAAAATGTTGGGCTGGTGTTGGGGTGACCATTGAGGGTCATTAAACTTAGGGACATCCATCATATAGTTTGTTACATGGGCATAAACATTTTGGCTTAGTCGCGTGTTAAACGTGAGTTAGTTGGAAATTTTGAGTTTTGTTGCAAGGAGTTTGGAAATTGCTTATGCACAGGAGAGTTTCATAGCCCTTTTTTTTATGTTTTCTTGGGGTGAAAATGATGCTATGAGTTTAAATGTTTTAGTTACTTGATAATGTGTTTTTAAATGAGGGCATGGGCTTATACGAGACTATTGTTAAGTTATGTGCTACTTGCTAATATGATATGGATTGTTGTGCTTGAGCGTGACCGTCTCAAGGCATTGATGGATTGTTAGAAGTGAGCGTGATCGTCTCATTGTTGTGGATTGTTAATCACGTGGCGTGATGTCTCATTATTGTGGGATTGTTAATTAGTGAGCGCGAGATCGTCTCATTGTTGTGGATAAGGACTATGTTTGTGATGTTTGTCGCATGAGCTATTCAAGTGGGTGATGTGATTGCATGTTAGCTTGTATGATAGTTCGTTGTATTGTTCTGCATTTTGCTATGTTTTATTATCACAGTGGATTTTCATAGCGAGGTATTGGCGTGTCTTATAACCTATGACTTCACCAATATTTTGTTGACGTTAAAGCTATCATTTTCAGGTGATGCATCATGGGGATATGATAGAGGAGTGGGCTAGAAAGAGACATAGGATTGTCATGGAGTTTAATGGTTTTATGTCTTGAATATTGCATTGTTTGATATTATGGTTACTTGTTGCATGTCTTTATATTGGCGAATAACTTTTCCGTTTCATCAACAAAACCGCCATTTGGTTTTGGTTATTTTTAGGGTATTGTTATCGACCTTTGTGTCTATTACTTTGCTTATTATTGATGTAGAATTCTCTATATAGAGCCTTTGTGGTTGTGAGGATATCCTTTTTTCTTGTTACGCCTTGCGTTCCGCCTTGGCGCGGTGTGAAGATTGGTATAAGAGCCTTTGGTTCTATAGAAGAGCGTGAAGGACTGACAATAGCAATGTCAAAGACTTTTGGCTTGCTGCTACAGTGAGATACTTAGTGAAAATGAGATGAACCACATGAATTTATCAGTGTAAATTTCCAAGATCAAAGGTTGTGAGTATGATGTGATCTTGGGTGCTGGCCGATAGATGTCCTAAGTTAGCTCATTTTCTAGCTTTACAAGAAAGATTTCAGATGTGAAGTTGGAAAAAGATTTATATTGATGAGATATAGGCCAGAATGAAATTCTAGTGACGATTAACTCAGATTGAGATGGGCGATTTACCCGTGCTTTTGGAAACACTGAGAAGTGTTAGAGATGCGATGGTTTTGAGTACTGCTTAGCATCCTATACGGATGGACAAATGTGGACGCATGATTTCAGACCTTTGGGACGATATAATGAGGGCATGTGTTATGATTTTGGTGGTAGTTATTCAATTGTAGCATTCGGTCGTGCCTCAGTTTGAAGCCTTTGTATAGATAGGAAATATTGGTCGCTGTTATATGGGCAGAGATTGGAGAGAGTAGTTTTGATTGTACTGAATTGGTTCAAGAAACGACTGATAAAGTGGCGTTGATAAAAGAGAAGCCCAAAGCGGCGAGAGACCGTCAAAAGAGCTATGCTGATAATAGGCGCAAACCGTTAGAGTTTGAGGTAGGAGATCGGGTTATGCTAAAAGTGTTGCCTTGGAAAGGCGTAATTCGCTTTGGGAAAAAGGGTAAGTTAGCACCGAGGTATGTAGGGCCATTTGAGATTCTTGAAAGAATCGGTCCTGTAGCTTATCGGTTGAGATTGCCTGAGGAATTAAAGTGGAGTCATGACATGTTTCATATGTCAAACCTAAAGAAGTGTTTGGCGGATGCTAGTTTGCATGTGCCATTGGACGAGATTAAGGTTGACAAAACTCTTTGTTTTGTTGAGGAAACCTGTGAGATCATGGAACGATTGAGTTAAGAGTTTAAAGCGTAGTAGGAATTTTTGCCTTGTGTAATGTTTATTGGAATTCAAAGGTGATCCTTGAGTTACACTTGGGAGCGCGAAGACACATTTATGTCTAGTATCCTCAGTTATTTGTTGGTCGTGCTGTGAATAGGCTAGTTAAATCTCAGGTGAGATTTCTTAAGGAGGGGATAATGTGACAACCGTGATTTGAGCAGGTTAGTTTAAACCTTTAGAAATGGCTAAGAGTTCATTTTTATGTGTGTAAGTGTTGTGCTATGTGAATTTATGTGGGCTAAGTGAGTTAATTATGTGTTTGATATCATTTTTGATGTGTTATGGGCATCTCATTGGAGTGTGTTTAAGTTTGGTGTTAAGTATTCTATTCGTTCAGTGTGGTGATAATGATATAAAGACGTTTAGATGCATTGCTACGTTAATATTGGTTTTAAGGATTAAGCGTTTTAGGCAAGTGTGTGATATGGAAGGAATAATGTGTTTAAATATGGAAGTGGTAGGTAAATTTCCATATATAGAAAAGTGAATTTGGAAATGAAAAGTTATTTTTAGAAAGTAGGTTCTATATGCAACAATGGTTTACCAAATTAGCTTAGGTTTTTATAAAAACTTAAGGTATTGAAGGTAATTAATTAACTAATAAAAAAAAAAAATTATACATGAATAGTAAATACAAATTTTAGAAAGAAAAAAAAGAAGAAAAAAAAGAATAAAGTCAAATCCTAGTAGGACTCTAATTAAGGGAAAAACTTAATTTAAGTATATTTGGATTCTAATTTTGGTAAATTTTATCTAGATCCTTTTCCCACACTATAATATAAATCATTACCCCCATATTTTTTTAACCGATCGAACTCAAGGGCAGAGAGAGAAAAAACTTTTTATTTATTCAAGATCAAGTAGGTGATTTGTTGTTCAAGAATCAAGGTTTAGGTATGTTTCAATTAAGCTTTTGTTAATTAGTTATCATTAAATCATGTAATAATTATTATGATGGATAATTAGGGTTTCATAACATCTGTAATTAATGATATAATAAACATGTTATAATGATTAGGGTTTAATTAGAAGCTTATGGGTGTAATTGGTTAGGTTTAATTCGCGTTAAAAACTTGAATTAGGGTTTGGCAGAATTTAGGGTTGTGTTGTTTGGATGATATCTAGGTGATAAAGGCATGAATATATATGATTCTTGAGCCTAGGTTGTAGCTCAGAGAGTCTAGTTTCTAGAAAATCCGACCTCGAAAGTTTTTAAGGTCGGGAAGTCATTCAAATGTTAGTTACAAGAAAAGTTGTCAAAGCAGTAAATTCGGGTCAGATTACGAGGTGTTAAAACCCCACATTAAAATTCGAATTAGGATTTAGCCAAACAAAAAGAGTTTGAGTTCTATGTGTCTTTTATAAATTTCCCCTAAAGGAGAGGCTTCTGATTTGGAGTTAAGTATGGTTTTTAGGGCCAACGTTTTAGTGTTCCGTACGATTTGATACTTTGTAGTTAAATGTTTGATTCTTTTTTGGGGTAATTCAGAGGGGTATATTAATTAGTGGACAAAATCATGAGATAGTTAAAACTTCATAAATGCGTGATTTTTGGTAAAATTTATAAAGGTCAGTAGGTATGGTTTAGAAAATGGTAAAGTGACACTAAAATTCTGCATTTTCGGGTAAATTGTTAAACATTGAAAAAGTGTGTAAACGAATTGGTAAATGTTGGGCATGGTGTCGGGGTGACCCATGAGGGTAAATAAACACCTTAGACATCCATCATATGATTGTTACATGGGCATAAGCATTTTGGCTTAGTCGCGTGTAACATGCGTTTGTTTGATTTTATAGTTTTGTGCAAGGAGTTTGAAATTGCTTAAGCATCTATGTGTGTGTAATAGCCCTTTATCTTTTGTTTTTCTTGGGGTGAAAATGTTGCTATGAGTTTTAAATGTTTAGTTATGTGATAATGGATTTAATTGTGTTTGGGCTATACGAGACTATTTGTATGTTATGTGCTACTTGCTAATATGATATGGATTGTTGTGCTTGAGCGTGACCGTCTCAAGGCATTGATGGATTGTTAGAAGTGAGCGTGATCGTCTCATTGTTGTGGATTGTTAATAGTGAGCGTGATCGTCTCATTGTTGTGGATTGTTAATAGTGAGCGTGATCGTCTCATTGTTGTGGATAGGGATATGTTTGTGATGTTTTGAGCGTGAGCGTCTCAAAGTGGTTGATGTGATTGCATGTTACTTGTATGTATAGCTCTTTGTATGTTCTGCTATGCTATGTATTATTTAGCACAACCGTGATTTCAAAGGAGTTATTGGTGTGTCTTATAACTCTATGATCTCACCAACATTTGTGATGTTTAAAGTATCATTTTCAGTTGAGCCATCATGGGATAGATAGAGAGAAGTGGCTAGAAAAAGACATAGATGTCATTGGAGTTTATTGCTTTTATGTCTTGATTTGGGACTCTGTTTGGAATTATGGATAATTGTTGCACGTCTTTCTATGGCGAGAACTGTCGTTTATTAATAAAGGAGCCCTTTTGTGTTTTGGTTGTTTTATGGGTAGTGTTATGACAATTTGTGTCTATACTTTTGCTTATTTATTGATGTAAATTCTCTATTTAGACGGGTCATTGTGTTGTGATAATATTCCATTTTCTCGTTACGTCCTCGGTTTCCGCCTTGGCGAGGTGTGACAATTTATGCAGGTGATTTATACAAGATCCTTGTTTAGGCCATTTATACACCTGTTTTCGTCAAGAACCAATCTTAAACACCTTCCAAAACACCAAAGCAAACACAACACTTAATGCTAAAACGATCCTATTAAAGATTCACTAAAACGTCAAAATGGCTATGGATTCGGATTTTAATGTCAAGTGATCACGAAGTTGATTTGGTATCCCTTATTTGAGATTGAAGTGGGTTTCACGAAGGCGTCTACTTATTTCATCATCGAGACTTCCTTCTACTTTCTACCTCTTTTCTTAAAACCTCTCTATCGATTGATGACTTGCTTGAACGTATATTGTTTTAATTGAGACTTGGATTATCTAGTTTCTAGTAGTCGGGGTGGTTGGTTGAAGACCTGGTCAAGATAATGAGGCTTTCACAAGTATGATGTTCCTCAACATACATCAACTACAAAAGCAACTTGACAAAGATGAATTTCAAGAAGATGGATCCATGGCAGCCTTTTGGGTGCTTAACAGACAATTTCAGCAATTCATCAATTCGCAGGTTACTTTGGATTATGAAAGTCAAATGACAGACAAGTATTTTGCTGCATACACTGGAATCGAAGTTAAACAGTTCAGAGAAACATTACTTCAACACATGGGTAATGTTAAGAAGTATGTTGCTGAAAGAACACGTCATCAAAGACAGTATGATAGAAGGGTGATTAAATGTATAGATGCCAGAAGTTAAGAGTGTAAAGGTGATTTAGGTAAAAGCATTTGATGCGGTTTGGTTGTCAAGAAATGTAGTGGGACGGGAATCTAGAGAGCAGGAATACACGCTGCAGGTCAGGGTATGATATACGATACTGATTATGCAGTTTTCAGACCCTTATATGAACGAAGAGCAAATGGCTAAGGTACATATGACTGCTGAATGTAATATCTTGCTACGGACAACAAACATATGAGCCAAACTTGAACTCAATATTAAAGGATGGGTCGGTACAATTTAATGAAAATGTAAGTTAAAAGTCTTAGCTTGATTCATACCTTGATAACAAGACATTTGTATTTTCAAACCATCTCTCGAGTCTGAAATATTTTTTTCAAAAAGGGGACCGTTGCCCAATTAAAAAAAGATTTTTCAAGAATGGAAGCACATTGTATTGCCCTTGAACTTAAATATCAAAATCAATCTGTAAAATCCGGGCAACATGGTCAATTTTCGAAAGTAAAAAAGTAATGAAGCCAAGATCAACTTGACATAGATGAAACTGAACTTTTATACGAATTGGCGAAACATAGTGTGACTAAATTACTTACACTGAATGAGCATTTAAATAAGTCTTGATAGAACTCCTTGCACTAGGAGCAGGAGTTGGTTACCACGCTCTAGAGATTTAAGGGAATTAATCAAGAATAAGCCACGCAAATCTGACTCTTTCATCCACCAAGGATCGAATAAGATATATCATAACCTTAAGCAGTGGTACTGATGGTCCAACATGGAAACATGCATCGCCACCAATGTCAGCAAGTGCTCAACGTGTTTAAAGATGAAGGACGATTATCAAAAGCCATCCGGTTTACTGGTACAACCAGAAACAGCCCATTAGAAATGGAAAAATATAGCCATGGATTTTATCACAAGCCTGCCAAAGATAACAAGTCGTTACTACACGATTTGGGTAATCATGATCATCAAAAGAGTTATGCTGACGTGAGACGCAAACCCTTAGATATTTAAGTCGGAGGTATCTCCGTGGAAAGGAGTGATATGTTTTGGCAAACGGGGAAAGTTGAACCCTCGTTATATTGGACCTTTTAAGATCATTGCTAAAGTAGGAACCGTTGCCTATCGTCTTGAACTCCCAGAGAAATTGAGCAGAGTTCATAGTACGTTTCACGTCTCAAATTTGAAGAAATGCTTAGCTGATGAACCTCTTGCTATACCACTGGATGAAATCCAAGTTGACGACAAATTGCACTTCATCAAAGAACCTGTCGAGATCATGGACCGTGAGGTCAAGCGTCTGAAGCAGAGTCGTATTCCGATTGTCAAAGTACGCTGGAACTCTAGGAGGGGTCCTGAGTTCACCTGGGAACGTGAAGACCAAATGCAAAAGAAATACCCGCACCTTTTCACCAACTCTGCACCCGTGGCAGAGGTTGCGTCCTAAGCTTTGAGGACAAAGCTTCTTTAACCGGGGAAAGATTGTGACACCCCAAGATTCTGCTTCCAATAATTTAGCCATTTCTGTTTGATAATTTGAACTTTTCGATGTTTCGTTTAACTTTTACGCGTAACCGGGAAGTTATCCCGTTATAATCTGAGAATCGTCTCCGGGAGCGAACCGTATTGTATTTCATCATAGTCTTTCATCATTAGATGCGTTTTTATGTTTTAAATTAATATTTAAAATTTCATAATTTTTTGTGAAGTCGTTAATCATTTTCGTTGTTTGCGTAATCAGTTAAGTATATTAATGCATGTATGCATGGAAAGCCTTAGAAATTAATTCATATGCATGCACTATAATTCCTAGAATGTTGGAGGCCACTTTTGGTCCCCCCCCCTTTGGTCTTATTATAACTGGATATGCATGCACATACATGCATAGGATTCAAATTTTGAAATCAATTTCACTAGACATGGTTGCATGATTTGAGGTTAAGGACATGTACTCAAAGGGAAATGACTAGAGGATCATTTTGGTCCCCCTTTGGCTCTCTTGTCCCACTGTCGACACACACACACACACACTAGCACCTTATGTGTGATTTTTGCTAGTTAAGTTCACGTGTACATATTCATTTCATAATTATTTCTCACCAAGAAAACACACACTACTCTTTCTTTTTCTCTCTTTGTCTGAACCACCAAACACACACACCAAATCCATTTCTTTTAATCTTTGATCCACCATTTGAAGAAATATTGTTCGAGGTTGATTCTTGTTTCTATCCGGGTAGCTTATAAACAACGTTTGGGTTGTTCTTAGTTTCTAATAATCTTTTATCGTGTTTTCTTGTAAGTCATCTCTACTTTTTCATAAATGAGTTGTACTTTTGCATTCGTATGATCATTCCGAACAAGGTGTACAAAGAGGATCATTTTGAAAATCATTACCTATTTTTCTATAAAACTACAAGTCTCAAAGTTTAATCTTTTTATCTATAAATGGAAGAACATAAAAAGTAGTTGTACTTTTGCGTATAAAAGTTTGTTGTGACTGTTTTGATATATATATATATATATATATATATATATATATATATATATATATATATATATATATATATATATATATATTGTTATTATTACGGCTATGTTATTTTTTGAGATTTATCGTATAACGAGCTTGAATATTGTTGGCAAAGAGATTAAGTTAGATGTTTGTTTTGTTGGAAACATAAATTGAAAGTCGAAGAGGTTTAGGTTTAGAATAAATTTGTTATAATATTTGCGGTGTTGTCGAAAACAGATTGGATATTCTTTTGAGTCAATAAAAGATGTACTTTCATAAAACGGATATTTTCACGAGTCGAGATGAATACAAATGGAAGGTTGGATATTTTATAGATATAGGTCATCCGAAATTGTATAAACTTTAATAGAATGCTCGAAAAATATACTTTTATTATCAAACTTATGATAAAATGTAGAATAACGTTAATGTCGAGTTTAGGTCAACATTTACGATTATTGAGTCAACTTTGTTATGTCGAGTCACTAAAAGACGAAATACACTAAAAGACGAAATACACTAAAGGACGAAATACACTAAAAGATGTGTCAAAATGTTAAGACTTGTCAAACCGATAACATTCGAAAGTACGTTTTGAAAGGGATACGCCATGTCTACTCATGCTCGGATGATCAACTCTTGCGTTAAGCGTTATTTGTTGTACATTATTCTAAAACGACCACTATATGCTAGGTTGTCGCTAGTACCGTGAGATTCGTTTTAGCTTGATTGATTTCTTTTGATCCACAACTCTGAGTTCATAGCCCCGCACTTTTGCTCGTTTTGAATAAATCTTTTATAACTTTGGGGTGAGAAACATTGCTTGTTTTTTTAAAACGGACACAAGTACTTTCATGAGAATTTTTCCTTGTTTACGTGTTGCCTAAGTAGCGCTAGACCTCCTATTGCCCAAAACTATCATGAATTGTTAATCTCTTGACCGGAGGACCGGTTGAGGGAGCGCGAGTGAATAAATAGATCTATTGAGACTAATTATCCCTATCCGGGTAAGTCGCACTTACTACCCACAGGTCGCCTAATTAAATGGATATATGTCATGTCGAATTTCGGATAGGAAATCTTAGGTCGGATTTCCTCTAGGGCAATGCAACCTATAGCTATATGAAAGCTATGTCTCAGAATTAGCATCGGTGTCATGAGCTTAGTGCAACGTAAATATCTTTTATGTGAAGTTGTATTTGTTATAACTGTCGCATGCCTGTAAAATCTTGTGGTCCACTATTACATCAAATTAAACCTATGAATTCACTCAACTTTATGTTGACCGTTTTAAGCATGTTTTTCTCAAGTGCTTAGCTTAGAAGATGTTGCTTGATCTATATGAAGTCTAATTGCCCGAACCAGTTTTCAGATTTCATCTATGTTATCTTAAATACCGTTGTTAAACTTATTAAAGCTTCCGCATTTTAACTTTTTGAAATCTTTTAAATTTGATTGATGTAAAACTTATTAATTATTTTAAATAATTTTATACCACGTGGTTTTTTATATAACCGTACCCTTAAGGTCGTATTCTTTATGGTTTGTACTTGAGATATCATTGGCACGTCACACCTCCAGACACGTAATTCCCGTCTAGGGCCCGTTTGGGGGTGTGACAGTTCCAAACTCTCACCCAAATGAATGAGACGGTGAATGAGATGTGGAAAAAGTTTAACGATTTAATTCGTTATTGTCCCGAGTATCACGGGAATGAAAAGCTTAAGGTTGAGAAGTTTCAAAGAATGCTACATGATGATATTCGAGAAGTAATCTCTCCATTCAAATGCACTACTTTAGAAGATCTTCTAAGTAGAGCTCGGTTGAGAGAAGCAGATTCGCTAAGAAGGAAGAATAAGGAGACTAAGAGAAAACTTGATTTTGTAGACTGAGATGCTATGAAGCCTAAACAAGATCAAAGCCGAAGAAGTGAAGGAACTCAAGTTAAGACACCACACAAGAAGTGTCATAAAACTCATCTTGGAGTATGTCGAGCAAATTTGCCGGGTTGCTATAAATGTGGTGCGTTGAACCACATGAGCAAGGATTGTAAGAAGCCGATGATCTTGTGTTACAATTACAATCAATTAGGACACAAATCAAATTAATGTCCGAATCCAAAAGCGATTGAAGCTAAACTCTTGAAGTCAATCAAAGAAGAAAAGGTGGAAAAGACGAGGATTCCTACTCCAACGACTCGAGCTTACATGATGGCTACCGAAGAAGATAAAGTAGATGGGAGATGTTGTTACAGGAACACTCCTTGTTAATTCATAAACTACCCGCTCATGAGTAATGATACGATTCAGGGAGCAAGTGTCTCTTTTGTGTCTTTCAATTAGTAAAAACTATCCCCTCCACCAAAACAAACTTCCTTTTCCTTTAGCAAGTAGAAATAGCCTGTAATGAAATAGTATAGTAGTCAAAAGTGTATCGAGATGGTGGAAATGAGATTGATGATTATTGTTTTTAAGATCGATCAATTCCTATATTTTGATTAGGAGCATTTGATATACATGATAGTCAGGGATTGGCTTGATAGGTATAATGCTAATATTTTATGTAGTCAAAAACTTGTTCGGGTAGTAAATCCTCAAGGTCGGGAAATAATTTTTTATGGGGATAAAAGGAAGGGCGAATTTAAATTGTGTTCCATGATGAAGACTAGGAAATATTTGTCCTGTGGTTGTCAAGCCTATATGGCATATGTAATAGACACAAATTTTGAGAAGAAAAGTGCCAAAGACGTTCTGGTTGTAAATAAATTTCTTGATGTTTTTTCGGAAGATTTGCCAGGTATCCACCGATGGCAAGTCAGTTGAGTTTCGAATTGATCTTATTCCGGGAGAAACTCCCATCGCTAAAAATCTCCATATCGTTTAGCTCCGTCCGAAATGAAAGAGCTAATGAGCCAACTTCAAGAATTACTCGATAAGGGTTTATTCCCCTTCAGTAGATTCTCCTTGGGGACTCCTAATTTTATTCGTTAAAAAGAAAGATGGTAGCATAGTGAATGGCATTAGATTCTAGGTGAGTTAAATAAAGTCACGGTGAAAATTGTATATCCTCTACCAAGGATTGATGATCTCTTTGATCAACTCCAAAGCGCGAGGTGGTTTTCGAAGATTGATCACCGTTCGGGCTATCATCAATTGAAGGTCCGAGAAGAAGATATTCCTAAAACGGCTTTTAGAACGCGTTGTGGGCATTATGAGTTCGTGGTTATGCCTTTTGGCCTTACTAATGCATCGGCAATTTTCATGGATCTCATGACCGTGTGTGTAGGCCGATGTTAGATAAGTTTGTTATTGTATTTATCGATGATATCCTTGTTTATTCCAAAAGCAATGAGGAACATGAAGCTAATTTACGAGATATCTTAGAAACTTTACGAAAGGAAAGATTGTACGCCAAGTTTGCAAAATGTGAATTTTGGCTACAAGAAATCCAATTTCTCGGTCACGGTAAGTAAAATTTCAAAGTATGTCAAGGTGGTCCAGCTAAAATTCAAAGCGGTGATGAATTGGCAAACTCCTAAAGATGTTGGTGAAATTTGAAGTTTCCTAGGCCTCGTGGGTTATTATCGAAGGTTCATTTAAGATTTTTCCAAGATTGCATCGTCATTAACCAAGCTTACCAAAAAGAATGCTCCTTTTGTATGGGGTGAGGAACAAGAAGAAGCTTTTGTTACCTTGCGAAGAAAGCTATGTGAAGCTCCAATACCGTTTTAACCAGACTGGCCACCGAAGACATGGTTGTGTATTGTGATGCATCTTATTCCGGTCTCGGTTGCGTTCTTATGCAACGAGGCAAGGTTATCGCCTATACTTCAAGACAATTGAAAAAGCATGAAGAGAATTATCCAACTCGTGATATTGAATTCGCGGCGGTGGTTCTTGCCTTGAAAATTTGGAGGCATTATCTTTATGGTGTAAAATTCATAATTTACACTGACTATAGAAGAGAGAAGAAAGATCCAAACATGAGGAAATAAAGGTGGTTGGATTTACTCAAAGATTATAATTGTGAAATACGTTACCATTCGGGTAAAGCAAATGTGGTAGCAGACGCATTAAGACAGAAGGAAAGAGAGAAAGTTATGCGAATCCACTCATTATGAATGAATGTTACTTCCAACCTTTTCGACCGAATCAAGGTGGCTTAATTAGAAGCGTTGAAAGAAGAAAATTGGAAGAGTGAGCGAATTGCATCTTACATACCATATTTTGAGGATGATAGCCGAGGAATTAAGACTAATCAAGGAAGAATCTACATTCCTTTCCGAAGCGACGTCAAGGAGCTAATACTAGAAGAAGCACACAAGTCAAATTACTCCATCCATTCGGGGGCTACAAAAATGTATCTTGATTTGAAGAGGAATTATTGGTGGCCGGGTATGAAAAGAGATTATGCGAAGTATGTAGAAAGATGCTTGACATGCTTAAAAGTCAAGGCCGAACATCAAAGAGACGTAGGCAAAGAAACAAAGCACTAATGCAATCCCGTGTGGAAATAGGAAAAGATTACTATGGACTTCGTAACTAAGCTACCAAGAACAACAAAGAAGCATGACGCAATTTGGGTAATAGTGGATCGATTAACAAAAATTGCTCACTTCATTCCTATTCGAGAAAAAATGCCCGTTCATAAATTGGCAAAAATCTACGTAAATGAGATCGTTGCACGTCATGGAGTACCCGTTTCTAGTGTTTCGGATAGAGATGGACGATTTACTTCAAATTTTGGCAAGATTTTCAAGAAGAGCTAGGTACGAAGTTGCACATGAGTACGACATTTCATCCTCAAACAAACGGTCAAAGTGAACGAACCATCCAAACATTAGAAGACATGCTTCGAGCTTGCGTAATCGATTTTGGAGGCATTAGGATTGACCTTTACTTTGGTGAGAATTTGCTTATAAATATTTGTAACAACCCCCAAAACAGGTCAGCAGCGGAAAGGTAACGAGTGGGGTTCTACGTCAAGTACAAAAATCAAGATATAGAAAAACAACTCTTAAATGGAACGTTAAAAAAAAGGTTTCATCCATGTCATACCAAGTATCAGAGTTTCTCACAGTTAGGTCCCATAGTTATATTTAAAAGACATTAAGAATTTATAAACAAAAGTTTCATTGAATTTAAGAAATCAGAATTCTCTAATAGATATCCCGTCAACGGCTCCCATCCAAGTTTTTTTTTATTTCTTATAACCTCAGCACCACACCTGAGATTAAAACATGCTAAAGGACGTCAAACAAAATTATTGAGTGAATGCATTAGGTTTATCAGATATAAGCTGTACCACAAGATCAACAGTAATAGAAAGACTATGAAACACATTCAATATTCTTAAAACATGTAGATTTTGCCTAAAGCTCATGACACCGAACCTAACGTAAATAATCGTAATCAAACCAGTACTTGAGGTTTGTGCCCCAACACGGATACAGATGTTACAAAAAACATCCTAATGAATTTTCTCAATACAAAGATGTTGCCAAACATCCTACGAATATTCTTCAAATTAAATGCTCAATGGTCCAGACGAGAAACCACAGCCTAGACGGGGATGGTCACTCCCGATAGATCTATCCATAACACTTACGTATACCCAGCAGGTAATTAACGGTTCATGATAAAAGGGGACTTAAATGGCAATACGGTAACTTAGGCAATAATGTAATCAGGAAATAGCATACAGTTTTGAAAACACTTGTGTCCAAAGAAATCAAGCATGTAATCTCCCCCGTATTGAATAAAGCAAGTAGTCAGAAAAAAGAGGCTAGATACGAAACTCACCTTGAGTGATGGTAAATCAAAACAAGTATTCACAATAGAAAATGCGTCACGCTTACGATCGAATGCAACCTAATCCAATATAGGTCGCATAAGTACTAAACACTTGATTATTTATAGGTCGTATAGCTCATCATACTATCGTTCAGGAAGCTAGTCATAAGTAAGAGGTCATGTAGTGAAGTTATGAGGAGCTAGGACACTTTAAATCGTAAATCCAACAACTCGTCGATACGCCACCCCGAAGAAGGCCTCATATGAAACTCCCTAGAATATTGGCAAAAAAAACTTTGCTTAATACCACATAGAGTCTCTTATAGAGTTCAATCACCCATCTAACTGTTTTGGTTCAATTGGTTTAAATAAGTAAAAACGTTTAAATTACTGTTTTAGTACAACTGCGTAACTTTTTCGCGGTTTAAGTCCGATTTTGAACGTTTCTTATGCCCTACCGCTTCTCGTATTAGGCGATTATCATAATTTGACATTTTCATATTTTTGACCCTCTGATGAACAGTACTTTTTACTGTTCACAACCAGTTATAAAGTTATTTTTATAGTTTTAATTATCGTAAAACCCGTAAACGGTTCATAGTTTATTTTGTTATAGCTCCGTTTTTTAGTGAGATCTTTCGTGTACGTTCTCAGTAATTTGAAAGTTCTACTTATTTATGAGGTTTACAAAAATAATTATTTCTGTCATGAACAGTAACTTTTATAAAAATAGTTTTATAAAAGTAATAATTTGTCGTAAACATCCGCAAAATTCATAACTCGTTCGTTATTAATTAGAAAAATTACGAATCTTATCTTTTGGAATCCTAAAAATATGATATCAAATTTGTTTAAAAAAATGCCAAACCATGCTTTTTTGAATAATTTTTATAAAAAGTTTTTATAAAAATTCTTTTAACGAACCATCCTTTTATTCAAGTATAACTTGTTTTTACCATACTCTTTTTTCGTTATTAATCCCTTTTTTGAGTTTCTTATCTTTTTGAATCGTCATGAGAATGTAGTAGTTTATAAAAAATATAAAATAAAGGCTTTATTTTTCGAATTTAAACAGCAACTTTTTGAAATATTTTGAGAAAAATATGTTTAAAACTAGTTTATATAACGTTTTAAGTTTACCACTTTGTACTAGTCCATTATAAACACTATTATCACATGTCATTACATCCTTAGAGTCTCTAGTACATGAAATTATTTCAACCACATAACATCATAATAGGTGTAACAACACTATAACATCACAAGCAGAAAGAATTTAACATGTTTAAAAGTAACCAAAGGGAGACTTCACTACACTAGAACTTATATACATATAAAATAATAAATGTAATGACATAAAAGGGTTTTAGATACCTTAGAGTGATAATAGGATTCCAACACAATCTACACCCTTGTTTAGATTATAAACCACTAGCTTGCAAGATCTATGAAACATTAAACAAGTGAAACCCTAATTAAGCTTTCTTCTTTGCTTCAAACACTTGAAAATACTTTATCCTAACCTGCAGAACCATCTTAGTAGGTCAAGATAATGTTTGTGTGATGCTTGTATAAGTGGTAAAAAATGCGTAATGATTTTGTGTGGGATGACTTTTTGACCATGGATATTAAGACACCATAGGGAGAGGAAATTGTTAGATTTTTCTTAAGCGTATAAGTAAGTGTGTTATCCTTACCTACTTATCTATGCATGTTATATAATATTAAGGTATAAAGATGACCAAAGACTAGTCAAGGGGGGAGGTCGTCTTGGGAACAAGATGAGTAAAATGAGGAGTCTTGGTCAAAGTAACATAAACTAGTCCAAGCCTTTATGAGTTGTGTTTATTTGTTCCCTAAAGAGGGAATCATCCCACGAATTTAAGGAGGAGGGGGGAGAAAAAGAATACTAGTTGGTTCTTGTTATTTTATGTAAGTAACTTGTATTTACTTGTAGTTAAAATGTGTAGTTTAGTTTTTATAAATGTATAACTTGTAATGTATAGGCTTTAGTTAGTTTTTAATGAACTCTATATGACGAACAATGTTTACTTGGATAAACTTTTATGTATTGGGTATAAAAGTGGGTATTTGTTGAAGCGTAGGAAAGTTTTTGTGGTTCCGGGAGTGCCTAAACGAAATTTATCGCGAAACGTATACACTTTACGTATCCGATAAAAAATTTTAAAAAGTTAATTATTACTTTCGTAAAATAATATATTGCTTGTTTGACGAAAACTTCAATTCGTTTGGTGTCCGTTTACGTTGGTTGTTGATTTTTAGTTCACGCGATTTAACTTAACACTTAAAATTAAAAGCGAACGCGTACGAGAAAAGAAAAAAAATAAATAGTGAAAAATGATAAAATGAATGATGTCATAAAATGACCTGAAAATACAGAATGTTACAGTCTCCTCCGGTTAGAAGAGCCTTGTCCTCAAGGCTCAAGTTGCGGCACTTGAGGAAGGTACGGGTTCGGAGAAAAAGATGCGGATATTTCTTCCGGAATAATGTTGATGAAGAGGTGTAGATAATTATTATTATTATTATTATTATTAATTTTTTTTTATATGAACAGTGCCCCCAACGGTCGGTGAACAGTAACCCCCAACGGTTACTTTTCCCCTTTTTATACAAAATTTTCTCCTCCATTTCTCCATACAACACTTAATCTTTCACTTACATTTTCTCTTATCCAATCCTCAAAAATGTTGCACATCATCACGATCTTGGCGATGGCGACCGCGATAGCACTCGGCATTTATCTTGCCTACTTCCCATACGAAGAAGGATTTCAGTATTTGGCAATGGTTCTAGCGGTTCTCGTGCCGGTCATTATCCTTGCTATTGGCGTGGATCTATGCTTGAAGGACTAGATACTATGGTTAGGGGAGGGTCGAAATTTCGTCTTTACTAGACCAACGAACTTTCAAATATTGTTTTGATATCACCCATATCATAAAATTTGACTGACACCGTGGCGGTTACCTTCAACGCTGGACCGGTTTTTTATTTTTCTTATTTAATAGTTATGGTCAATTCCACCAATAAAAGTCAAGGGCCGAGCATATTACACCGTCGACCGGACCCGAAAACTGGACCGACCGGAGCGGACCGGACGTATTTCGGTCCGGTCCTCGGTCCATGCTTTTTGTTACATTTGGTCCTCGGTCCGATCCGGTCCGGTTCGGTCTTACAAAAAACCAGATGATTATGCCTTATAGGACCGGATCGAAGACCGAACCGGACCGGACCGTACCATTTCGGTCCGGCATTTTGGACCAATTCGGTTTCGATCCGGTCCGGTTTTCAGATCGTGAGCACCCCTATTTAGGCTTATATGTATGTTTATGAGCTTGTTTTATTTCGGCTTATATTTCATAAACTTCAAATTTCCCGGCTTATTTTGAGGTTTGTTGGCTTATATAAGTTTATTACGATTACAATATGATAAACTTATATAAGCTGTTAAGTCTCAAAATAAGCCAGAAAATTGGTAGCTTATCGAATATAAGCCGAAATCAAATACGTTCATAAGCCCACATATAAACCGAAACAAACACCCTGTAAAGCTTATATAACAAGGTTATGGTTTATGTGATTTTGGCTTACATAGCATATAAGCTTATTTTTTGTGCCTTATTTTGAAACCTTTCGGCATTTGTAAGCTTATTATGATGAGCTTATATAAGCCAAAAACTTTCACAATAAACCAAAAAAATGCGAGCTTATGGTCAAATTTTCATTTTCATTTAACAAACCTCACTGTATCGCAATCTCAAAGCTTGCTGCTTTGAAAGAATTCACCACCATTCTAGGTTGTTAAAAGATGCATTTGACCTGTTTGATAAAATGTCTGATCTGGGTGTTGCTCAGAATGTTAAAACATTGAATGCTTTGTTGTTTTCGTGTATGTTAGTTAAGCGTTTTGACGAGGTTAAGCGCGTTTATTTGACTTTTCCTGTGAAATATGGTGTCAAAATGAATGTTGATATCTACAATACTTTGATTAAGGCGTTTAGTGAGTCGGGTCAATGGGATTTGGGGTTTAGGTTGATTGATGAGATGTTTAGGAGGAATGTTAAGCCGCATATTGCGGGTTTGTACAAGGAGGAAAAGTTTGAGGAAGTTGGGAAGGTGTTGGAGTAGATGAAGGAGCACGCGTTTCCTATTGGGATTGGGACGTGTAATACTAGGATTCAGTGTCTTTGTAAGCTTAAGAGAACGAAAGAAGCGAAGGAGGTGCTTGACGGGTGGTTGTTTTTGGTTCATGGGTATTGCAAGGAAGGGAAGATGGATAAAGCCAAGGATGTGTTTGAAGAGATGGTTAAGAATGGGTGTAAACCGGATAGTAATTGTTATTTTACGTTGGTTAGTCATATGTGTAAAGGTGGTGAGTTTGAAGAAGCGTTAAAGGTTTGTAAGCAGAGTATGGAGAAAGGTTTGTTACCGAATTTTTTGACTATGAAGATGCTTATTGTTGGGATAGGTAAGGGTTCGATGGTTCAAGAGGCGAGGGAGCTTGTTGGGGAGATGAAGGAAAGGTTTCCGGAAAAGGCTCATATGTGGGATGAAGTCAAAGAGATTCTGTCCAAATCAGAGGATGCTTGAGATGGTATGCTGACAATATTTGCTTCATCTTTACGGTGTTAATAACTGTTTGCAAAATGATATTAGTAGGGATATTGGTTTAACTTAGGTATAGTGTTTAGTGTGTAGCTGTTTTCTGGGCAGTCTTTAGAGATTGAGGGAGCCTTCAGCCTTTTGGATGATTTGTTATTACCACAACATTTAGGAAGGCCGCCTAGTGGGCAGTTTTAATAAATAGAATATTTGATTTGCTTAGCAGTTTCGGTACCAGTCTTAGTTTTAGTTTTAGTTTTAAGTTTTACCATGATATATGTCCAAGTAAAAAATTATGGATATTATTTAATGTTTCAACCTCTAAACACCTAAGAACGCCCTTACTAGATCTCTTGATGGGATAGTAAACTCTGTAAGGAGCTTAGTCGCCACGGATGTTCACCTTCACTTGCCCCGACTCCGGGCTATCTGATAAGAACCAAATTGATAAACAGTAAATTGGAACCAATAGCAACCGTAATCGGATGCTTGAAGATAAATTGCTAAACCAAAGTTATCCTTGAAACAAAGAGACTTGTTGATTTTGGAGGTCAGCAGTGCTAAAAGTAGGAAGAATTTAAACTACATTAATGTTCAGAAGGATAAAATGGACAAATACACTTGTTTAGAATTTAGACTAGATCTAAGGAATCTGAATGGTTGAATCGGTCATTCGTGAGTCCTACCACTATTGCAAGTTTGCAACATCTATAGATTGTTGCTTATGCATTTTCCACATATATTGAAATGGTCACTTCTGTATTTGTTTTCCACAAACTGTCGCTTATGCGTTTTTCCACATATATTGAAATGGTGGCTTCTGAATTTGTTTTCCACAAACTGTCGCTTATGCATTTTTCCACATACATTGAAGTGATCTCTTCTGTATTAGTGTTCCACAAATTGACTTACCATTGACTGTTGACTACTTGACCAGAATAAAATTTTAAAGTATTACCAAGTAATTGACAAGTTATGAGGTTTTGGCAATGCTTAAAAGTCTATTTATGCATCGACATGCTTTCCATATGAAAATTAAGACACACATATTGAAAGCACATTATTAGTTTGCAGTTCTCAAATGGCTCCAAGCTTCACCAATGAAAATTCACTTTTCAACTTTGTGGTGTGGGTTGGTGGGGTGGAGTTTTGTGGTTTGTTGTTGATAGACGGAAATGGTGTAAAAAGGTATGGGTGGATTCAGGTCCTCCACATTGTACCAAGGTTCAATTACTCAACTCACCCAACCCACCGGATCAACAAGCAAAACACAACCGTGTCCCCTGAAAACATGACCATTGATCTATCAGAGCTTGAAGGTCCTAAGCATGACCAAGTGGTCAAGTCCATAGCCCATGCTGCTGAAACTCTCGGCTTTTTCCAGGTGGTGAACCATGGTGTCCCATTGGAGCTCCTAGAGTCACTTAAAGTGTCGGCCCACCAGTTTTTCAACCAACCATCTGAAAAGAAGGCTGTGTAAGTTCAATCGGTGAGGTGGCCCGAGTTCCTTGGCTCAAAGTATGGGACTAGCTTTGTTTGAGAAAGAGAGGCTTTGGAGTGGAAAAAGTACTTACATATTAGCATTGTTTTACACCCAATGATGCCGCGATGCTCTCGAGTTTTGGCCATAATGACTAATGAATGCAAGTAAGAATCATAAACTACTTGTAAAATCTATAATTTGTTTGTGTTACAATATTATTATTTATGCATTCCCTCGTCCACTAAATTTTTGAGGATGACCAATTTACCCATTTACGCATAACGTTTTTACGTTTTGTATTTTCATAGGGAAGTGGCACTTGAATACATAAAGACATCGACTGAGATGGTGAAAAGGCTACTGCACGCACTCATGGGTAACCTAGGAGTTAAACTAGACGACTCAAGGCTTGATGCACTTCTCGGTTTAAGGATGGTCAACATGAACTTCTACCCAACCTGTCCTAACCCTGATCTGACCGTTGGTGTCGGGAGGCACTCAGATATGGGCACGCTAACGGTGCTTCTACAAGATGGCATTGGTGGATTATACGTGAAAATAGGTGAGGATTCGACATCAGGAAATGAAGATTGGATCGAGATTCCACCTGTCCATGGTGCTTTGGTCATCAACATTGGTGATGCACTACAGGTTTGTTAAATTTCATGTTATAACTAGACTTGTGCACATACGTTGTTTGCATAATGACTTGAAGGGTGAAAAACGCTTTGTATAATTTTTTATTTTTTTTGGTGTTTATGTTATAAGATTATTAGCAATGGGAGGTACAGAAGTGCTGAACACAGAGTGCGGACCACAAGTGTTGAGTCAAGAGTGTCGGTCCCAATATTCAATGCCCCATTACCTGTGGTGAAAATTGGACCGTTACCTGAGGTGGTAGCTCGAGACGGGATGGCTCGATATAGAGAAGTCATATTTGAAGAGTTCATGAACAATTTTTTTGGGAAATCTCATGAGGTATAGAAGTCCCTTGATTTTGCAACTATATAATGAAACAGACGAGTGAATCTACCATATAATCTCAAGTTTACCATTTCCTCCTCCATTAAAAGAGTTTCTTGATGTAATAGAGACTTCTGCAAATAAAATCGATTGGTTAAGTTCTTGAACATCATTATTTTTCTTTCTTTTTTACAATTAATCAATGGCCAAAATACAAAAGATACTCCCAAACATGGGCACCGTATTTTTTGTTGATCAACGAATATAGAACATTAAATCTTATAAAAGTTTTAGAATATCTATCGGCGGGAGAAATATGGCTTAGAAAATTCGTGATGTTATGTTGTACGCAGTTACCGCTATAGATACAAATACATGTCGGGTTAGTGAAAGATGGTCAATGTATATAACACCATCTTTGGGTATTATCATTTCGTTTACTAGTCTAAAGAGTAAAAAGTTTTTATTAATAGTTAAAATAGGATTTACATAGAGGTGGAAGGCAAACGAGCAACACAAGATGTGCCGTTAGTCTTTTTGGATTGCAAAACTAGTGTATCTTTCATATCAGGTTAGGAGCTAACAAAATACCAAAATACATGTTTTTCTCTCATTGTAGTAGGCTACACATTTTTTTTAATCTTGTTTAAAGTCAAATATTAAAAGATTGAGGATTGTTCAAGTTATGTTGTTTTTAGCGCGTTTTCTGACAGTCTCTAGAGATTGATGGAGCCTTCAGTCTTTTTGATGAGTGAGACTCGTTCACCCATAGGAGCTCGATACCTCAAATAGTAGCTGAAAAACTGAAGGCTCCATTAGACTCAGCTCGCCCATAGGCGCTCGATACCTCAAATAGTAGCTGAAAGATGAGACCTTGATTTTATTACCACAGGCTAAAGTTCAACTAGGCCGCCGTGGCTAGCTTAATCAAATGTTTTGGATAGTTGATTGCTTTGCTGGATTAGAGAGGTTAGTTCTAACACATTTTGGCACGATACTCTTATTTGGCCATGCTTATTCAAGTGTTTTGCATCCTTTCTGAGAACCAAACAATGACATGCTGCAAGAGACCTGATTCCTACAGTATTATCTGATTAATTAGGATGCTCACTCGTGTGATGATCACTACCTTAAACCTGTAACACCCGGAGAACCTCCTTACAGCATGAAGGTTCTAAATAGAGAAATTAGAAGTAACTTTCATCCTAATTTGAAGAAATTGGAAATTAAGAAATATGCATCTATCTAAGAAAAAGAAACAGTCTACTCTAACTTGAAATCCAATTGCAGGAACAAAGCTTAAGAATAAGTTGTTTTGAGGCCGCTTGATGTTGAATATAGCTTTGTTCCTGAAGTTCCATATGTAAAGGTTAGGGTGTGATGATATTCTTAGATATTTGTATGAATCGTCTATAGTCCACTTCTCAAATAAAGTATTTCGACCCTTATTGCCTAAGTTATACGAAATCTCTATTGGGATAAGACAATCAAAGCACTTTGTTTCTAGGCCAAGAAGACACAGCAAAACAAAGAATCGATGGTTTTTGTAAGTTGCAAATGAGACCAAAGTATTTGTTATTAATCAGATGGTAGTTAGCGGCGGTTAAAAATGGTTGGCCACCAATAGTCATGATTGTTTGGCCGACAGTTATGTTGGTTGGATCATTATTGGTGGGAAAACGAGTAACATATTTGGAGTAAAACTAGACAACGGAAGACTTGACACACTTATAGCTATGTTGTAGGATGATCAACATGAACTAATTCTACCCAACGTGTCCTAACCCTGAGCTAATAGTTTGCGTGGGGAGGCACTCAGATATGGGCACACTATCGTTTCTACTTCAGTGGGTGATACATAAAAAGAGCTACGGACTTGTCATCAGGACACAAAGATTGGACTGATCAGATTCCACGTGTCCATGGTGCTTTAATTTGCTCATCAACATTGGCGATACATTATAGATTAATAAAATAGTATGCTAATGTATAACTAGAGATTCACACACCTTGACTCCCTCATAACTTGGTTTTTGGTGTATATGGTAGATTTTGAGCAATGGAAGGTACAAGAGTGCATAACACCGAGTGTGAACCACAAGTGTTGAGTCAAGAGTACGTGTCAGTCCCAGTATTTACTGCGCCGCTGCCTTCTACAAAAATCGGACCGTAGCTAAGTTGGTAACTCGAGAGGGGGTAGAGATCAATATAGACTTTGAAGATTGGATTGAGATTCCAGCCATTCATGATGCTGTAATACAGGTTAGTTGAAGTTCATACTATAGCTAAACTTATGCACACTCATTGACGGCATAATACTCCACTCGAAGGCGGAAACACACTTTGTACTTTTGTAGTATAAACTTTTTGTTTGTGTTTATGTTAGATTAATAGCAAAGGGAGGTACAAAAGTGCAGAACAAAGAGTGCAGACCACCAGAGTCCAGTCAAGAGTGTCTCTTGTAAACATAAAATGTAGAAGTAACTATCATCCTAATTTAAATATACTGAAGCTTATAAAATGTATATGAGAGTAAGCACAAATGAAGCAAAGGGAACCCTTGTTGACTTTAGAAGGCAGTAGTGATTCATGGCACAAATTAAGTTGGTGAGTGAGTGACCTTGACATGCAAAATGGAATGTTGGGACATTGATCAGCTGCATGGACTTGTCTCATACAAATTAACCTCCTAACACCAACCTCATTTATACATTAATTGTCGTAACATTATAGTTATAGAATACATATAATTAGCCATTTGTATATTTAATATATAATCTGATATTGTCATAATTATACAGTTGACTTCCTAACACCAACCTCATTTGTACATAGTATAATACTTATAGTTTATAAAATACATATAATTAGCCATTTGTATATTTAGTATATAATCTAATATTGTCATAATTATATTACATATATACACTGTAATTATGTATATGTAATATTCTAGTATGTAATTATATTAAATATAAATAAATGTGATAATAATTTCTAGTATATATGAACCAAGAAGCATTTACATTAGCCACAGTAACCAAACAGGTTGTTGATGACATGCTTCCCTTATCCGGCGCACAACAAGTAAGTCTTTTATAAAGAAAGCTCGATTCGTGTTATACTGTTTTCTAAGCAAAGTTTTTCTCTTTTTGTTGTGTATATCATGTATCTGTGTACTGTTGCATCCAAATTTCGATGTGAATGTATATTATAGGATGAAGGCCACACATGTCGAAATTTGGATGCTACACAATAACGGACCATTTTGTTTGGAGCGCGGGGCTTGGTGGGATTGGTATTGATTTTTTTCTAAATGTATTTTGTAACGGCAATTTATTAGTACACTAGCAAAGGGCTAGAATTTTAAAAATTCTCAATATCAATGGATTTAAAAAATAAATCTTAAATTCAATCTGACTTCATTTTGTTTTTAGTTTATTCTTGTGCTATATAAAAGAATAAATCTCAATTTCAAAGAATTTAAAACTATTTGAATAGTTTGAAGGAGAGTATAATAACTGCCAACTAATTAGGCCAGGGCCATGCCTTAAACTAATATAGCAAGCAAAAGTTAATAATTCATGACCCATAACACTATATATTGGCATGCTATATAGATACTCAAGCAAGTACTAAGACAGAAACACATATTTGCAGATATTACAAAGACAGAAAGACATTTGTAGGTTTCAAATGGCTCCAAGCTTCAATGATGAAAATTCACTCTTCAACTTTGTCGTGAAAGACGGAAATGGTGTTAAAGGTCTAGTGGACTCGGGCCTCACACAGGTACCAGGTCAATACATCCAACCACCCAACCACCGCATCAACAAGCAAAACGCAACCGTGTCACTTGAAAACATGACTATTGATCTATCAAAGCTTGATGGTCCTAACCATGACCAAGTGGTCAAGTCCATAGCCCATGCTGCTGAAACTCTCGGCTTCTTCCAGGTGGTGAACCATGGTGTTCCAATAGAGCTCCTGGAGTCACTTAAAGCGTCGGCTCACCAGTTTTTCAACCAACCATCTGAAAAGAAGGCTGTGTATCTCAAGGGGGTGAGCCCTAGTCCTATGGTCAAGTATGGGACTAGCTTTGTTCCTGAGAAAGAGAAGGCTTTGGAGTGGAAAGACTATATTAGCATGATATACACCAATGATGCCGATGCTCTCGAATTTTGGCCTAATGAATGCAAGTAAGAATCATAAACTACTTACAATATCTATGATTTGTTATTTATCCATTAAAATTTTGAAAATGGCCAATTTATCCATTTCGTATCACGCTATAATATATATTGTTAATTTTATAGAGAAGTAGCACTTGAGTACATAAAGACATCGAATGAGATGGTGAAAAAGCTATTGCATGCACTCATGGATAACCTTGGAGTTAAACTAGATGACTCAAGGCTTGATGCACTTATGGGTTTAAGGATGGTCAACATGAACTTCTACCCAACCTGTCCTAACCCAGATTTGACCGTTGGTGTCGGGAGGCACTCAGATATGGGCACGCTAACAGTGCTTCTACAAGATGGCATTGGTGGATTATACGTGAAAAAAGGTGAAGACTCGTCATCAGGAAACGAAGATTGGATTGAAATTTCCACCCGTCCATGGTGCTAGTCGGTCATTCAACATTGTTGATGCAACTACAGGTTAATTTATAATTTATGCTGTTAACTAAAACTTTGCACAATTCGTTCCTCTGCGTAATTAAACTTTACAAGTGCAATACATAATATGTTAAATGCCCTGTGGTCTGTCGGGTTTATCGAAAAAAAGGTCCCTAAACTTATTTTTCCCCGATCTGTCCCAACGTTTTCACCCGTATCGGGGTTTAGTCCCTTGACCATCCATTTTCCGTTTTGTTTGACCGGTGAATTGTTGGTTTAGTGGTATAACATGACATAAATACCCTGTGGTTGTTTTAGAAATGATCCATGTGGGTTTCTTGTGTTCAGAAATGGTCCTGTAACAGTTATTTATCGAGAATTTTTTTTTAAAAAATTCGAATTTTTTTACATAAATTTAAACATTTCGAGATATTTTTTTTTTAAAAAATTTAAATAATTTTTTTAGCGAAAAAAATTTTAAATATTCTTACATAAATTTTTTTAAAAAAAAAATTTCGAGAATTTTTTTTAAAAAAATTCGAATTAAATTTTTTTTTTTTAAAAATTCGAATTTTTTTACATAAATTTAAAACATTTCGAGAAATTTTTTTAAAAAAAAATTCGAATTTTTTTTTAAAACATTTCAAAAATATTTTTTACCGAAAATTTTAAATATTCTTACATAAATTTTAAAAAAAAAAATTTGAGAAATTTTTTTAAAAAATTCGGAATTTTTTTACATTAAAATTTAAAAACATTTGAGGAAAAAAAATTTTTAAAAAAAATTCGAATTTTTTTTTAAAACATTTCAAAAAAATTTTTTACCGAAAATTTTAAATATTCTTACATAAATTTAAAAAAAAAAATTTCGAGAAATTTTTTTAAAAAAATTCGAATTTTTTTACATAAATTTAAAACATTTCGAGAAATTTTTTTTTTTAAAAATTCGAATTTTTTTTAAAACATTTCAAAAAAAATTTTTACCGAAAATTTTAAATATTCTTACATAAATTTTAAAAAAAATTCGAATTTTTTTACATAAATTTAAAACATTTCGAGAAATTTTTTTTAAAAAAAATTCGAATTTTTTTTAAAACATTTCGAGAAATTTTTTTTTAAAACATTTCAAAAAAAATTTTTACCGAAAATTTTAAATATTCTTACATAAATTTAAAAAAAAAATTAACACACATTAATTAGAAAGTTAAATTTTTTTTTTTTAAAATGAAGGACTAAATGTGATATCACATAAACCACAGGGACCATATTTTTAAAGTTATATAGGTTTTAATGTAAATATATTTGAAAAGACAAAAATACCCATAAAGTTAACGGTCAACTGACGAAAATGTTGGTCAAGGGACTAAACCCGATACGGGTGAAAACGTTGGGGACAGGATCCGGGAAAAAAAAAGTTTAGGGATTTTTTTTCGTTAAACCCGACAGACCACAGGGACCATTTATGCAATTAACTCTAAAAAAAATGTTTCTGGTGTTTATTTTATAGATTATTAGCAATGGGAGGTACAAAAGCGCAGAACACAGAGTGCGGACCACCAGTGTTGAGTCAAGAGTGTCGGTCCCAATATTCAACGCCCCATTGCCTATGGTGAAAATTGGACCATTGCCTGAGGTGGTTGCTCGAGACGGGGTGGCTCGTTACAGAGAACTCATATTTGAAGAGTACATGAACAATTTCTTTGGGAAGTCTCATGATGGAAAGAAGTCCCTTGATTTTGCGACTATATAATGAGACAGACGTGTGAATCTACCATATGATTTCAAGTTTACCGTTTTCCCCTCCATTAAAGGAGTTTCTTGATTGTAATAGACTTCTGCAATTATAAAATCATCTGGTTAAGTTCTTGAACATCATTTTTGTTTCTTTTTTTTTACAGTTATTTGATGACCAAAATACAAAATATAATCTCAAACATGGGCACCGTGATTTTAGCTGATAAAAAAATATAATGCATGAAATCTTTTAGCTAATTAATGAATAAGTTCGATGATTGCTTGTTTATTACCACAAGCTAAGGTTCAACTAGGCGGCCGTGGCTTGCCGATTCAAATGTTTTGGATAGTTTGATAGCTTTGCCGGATTTGAGAGGTTAGTTAGTTCAAATCCGTCTTAGTATAATACTACTTGTTTGGTCATTCTTATTTGAATATTTTGCATTCTCTCACAGAATCACACAATGACATGCTTCCTGTTATCTTATTACGATGCTCACTCATGTAATCACTAACTTAAACCTGTAACACCCGAGAACCTCCCTATACCATGAAGGTTCTAAATAGAGAAATTAGAATTTACTTTCATCCTAATTTGAAGAAATTGTATATTAAGAAATATGCATCCAAGCACTAATGAAGGCAGCAAAGGGCCTTGTTGACTTTAAAAGGCAGTATGGACTATTGGGTTCCAGGTTTTGACTTCTTACGACCAACTTGTTTTGTAAATTTAATGATGATCAATGAACTTTTATGTATATGAGGCATGCAGACCTTGTTGTTTTTCAGCATGCATAACAATTTATAATCTAAATCAAACATCAAAGCACGTAATAGCGGAAATGATAACAAATCATATAATTAACATGCATATAATTAACCGGATCGGGTTACATACCTTTGGATTCTCGCGAGCACAAGAATCGTTCTTGTTTTCTTTGTTCTTGATCTAACCCTAATTAGGGTTTATGTGGATCTATTGATTAACCCCTTACCAAGTTTTGTTAATCGACCCAAGATTTAATCTATAGTGAGATTAAACCACGTTCTTGTACACACGTTTTAAAAACAAGTTAACCAAAAGACTAGTTTGAAAACAAGAAAACGTTTCTAGGTTTAAAGTCGATCGAACAAGAATCCCTTGGGGATGAT
>BQNB010044572.1:0-44810 GCA_026074375.1 Tanacetum coccineum
TTTGTCGGACAACTCTTTTAGTTGCTCCGATAACTCTTTCATTTCAGAAGGCGCCAATCGATAAGTTGCCCGTGCTACAGCTGCAACACCAGGTACCAAATCAATTTGAAACTCTACTTGTCGAGTCGGAGGAAGACCCGGCAAGTCCTCAGGAAAGTCTTGAACTATTGGCACGTCCTCAAGTCGCTTCTTCTCTGACTTGTCTTCAACCTCCTTTGTAGTGACATGTGCCAAAAAGATAGGAAATCCTTTTTGCATGTACTTTTGCGTTTTAGAGAACGAAATGAGGTTTAATCGTGTCACATTTCCATGGTTACTTCTATCACCGTGTATGATTAAGGTTTCATTTCCCCAAGGGATGCGAATAATCTTCTCGGCACACACAATGACCGCTTGGTACTTTGCCAACCAATCTATACCGATTATAGCATCGAAACTACCATGTTCTACAGGCATTAAGTTTATGTTGAATGGGTGGTTTAGGAAGTTTAATGTGAAACCACTAAGGATAGTGTTTAACCCAATTATTCTCCCGTCAGCTAGTTCAACATCATAATAGTGATCTAGGGTAGATGGCGTGATGTCAATTTGGGAGCTAAATGCAGTAGACACAAAACTCCGATCGGCACCCGTATCAAATAAGATATAAGCATAGCGGTTGTTTAGAAGGAACGTATCTGCAATGATGTTGTCTGGGTTTTCCCCCGCCTTTCCAACCACATACACCTTCGCTGGAGCCCTATCATTCCTGACTTGATTACTACGGTCATTGTTTTTCAGTTTTGGGCAGTTTCTTTTAAAGTGCCATTGAGCTCCTCACTCGTAGCAACCATTTCCCTTTTGATTATTGTTGTTGTTGTTGCGGTTGTTGTTGTTAGCATTCGCATGTCAGCTTTTACAATCCTTGGCCAGATGGCCAACCTTTTTGCAGTTATTGCACCTAGGTGGACAAGGACCTTCATGATTGTAATCACACTTGGAACACAGAGGTTTAGACCCGGCGTATGATTTCCTGTCACTATTGCCTGCAGTGTAGGCCTGGCCTGTGTTCTGCCTCTTATTTTGTTGTTGTTGTTGATTCTGATTGTTTCAGGAAGTGTTTCAAACTTCCTCTTGTTTTCAGCTTGTCTTTTAGTAATGGTATTGACTCTCTTGTCCATTAGTTCAGTGGCCATTTCAACAGCCTCTTGCATGGTTTTTGGCCTTGAAGCTACAATGTTTCCATGGATCATGGTTTCGGGCAAGTCACGAATAAACTTGTAATTTTGTTTGACTCCTCCAGGAACATCCTAACACACAACAGTGCTAGTTCTTGGAAACATTGGTTGTACCTAACCACATCAGTACCTATCACTTTTAAGTTCCACAATTCAGCCTCGAGCTTTTTCATCTCGTTTCTTGGATAATACTTGTCAGTCATTTTCTTTCTCAGATCGACCCAAGTCATTGTGTATGCAACATCATGAGTAACAGTCATAACATGGGAATTCCACCATGTTAGAGCACCTGCTAAAAGAGTACAAGTAGAGAATTTGATCTAGTTTTCCATCGAGCAGTTGCTTATGCGGAAAACAGTCTCCATCCTTTCAAACCATTGAGTTAACTCAACCACTCCCTTAGTGCCTTTGAAATATAGAGGTTTGCACTTCATGAAATCCTGGTAAGTGCACTCTCGAGAAACGCGTTCAGATCCACTGACACCCATTCTCGAAGTATGGCTGTCAACGCCATTCCTGGTTACGTTACGTGCGGCCAAAGCGGCAGTGACACCTTGGTCAATCATAGCTTGGAGTTGGGCATTGGTGATAGTAGTGGTTGTGGTTACTGTTAAGGCTGGTGTTGTTGTGACCGGTGTTGACCTTGTGGCTCGTTTTGGTGCCATTTTCTTCAATCACAAGAAAATACAATACCCGTTAGATTATAAAATCATAGCCATGACATGACAATATCCATGATAAATAAAGTGAGGATCCACTTCACACAGTGAAATGTTACAACTGAAATTGTAGTTCAACAATGATCATAACTCAAATCGACATTCATTCCCAAAAAACGATTATCGACATGGACATAATACCACCATTCCATATATACTGGAAATCATACATGAAATGGTTCTTATACAAATGTCATAGAGTTTAGAGTTTACAAAGTAAACATAACAACCTAAAGCCTTACTAGCCGGGATTAAACCTGTAATACTTAGTAGACTATATACAAAATGACTAGCCCTAACGAAGTCTAATCTAAGAACTGCAACCAGCCTCCTCTGGCAGCTCTGGCTGTACAGGACCCTTAGTGGGTCCCTGCTATCCCTGTAATGCAGTAACCTGCCCATGTAATGCCATCACCTGTTCCTGTAAGGTTGTCACCTGCCCCTGCAGTGTGGTGACCAGTCCCTGAAGTGGAATCATCTCTCTCTGTAGTGTCTGCATAACAGTTCATGTACTGTATGAATCTACTGATGTCAAGTTTCGGTCAGTAGCCCTCACTCTCTTATACTCTAACGCCTCTGTGGGTGCTGTCATCTAGCAAATTAAATTCGCTCTTCTATCTCCTATGTTCGCTGACTGTACTCTCTGGATTCTGACATATGTGAATGAACTGTGTGTGCCGTAGTGATATAACCTCTCCATGAGCAAGATCACTCGCATCCATCGCTTGTCCCCAAGCCTCTCTAGACATCCCAGCCTCGGTCTCCATGAGATGACGTGTATGTGCATGAGTACGTCTATCTCTAAACAACATATTGACCCGACCGGCCAATAGCTGTCTCTGTCCCTGCTCATCATCTAACCTCGTGTAGATCTCATCTGTATCTCGCCTAACCATAGACTCAAACTCTCTTACGTGTGCACCCAACTCTGTATCAGTACTAACCGGAGCTCCCTGTAGGGTCTCAACAATCTCATCCCACGAATCCGTGATCCCATATCCAACATATCTCTCTGGGTCACGCCTGATCTCCCTGTCCATAGTGGCAACAAAGCCGTAATCTGCCCTAAGACCTCCAGCTGGTCTAGCAGCAGCAGCGGCGGAGCTCTCTCCTACCTCATATCTGGGACCAAGAGCTATACCTAACCTCTCCCGAGGTGGTAGGTTAACCTCGGGTCTATCCTCTCTACGACTGGCAGAGGGTAGTAACAATGGTGGTAATGAAGTAGGAGCTGATGTGGGCATGGGTGGTGGTGCATCTGGTCTGGTGGGGGAGAGTATGAAGGGTGGTGGTAATGGTAGAGAATGAAAAGTAGTAGCAGCCTCAGCTCTTATCCGAATTATGGCAGCTCGGTAGCCCAATGAACGAATAGGACTAGGAGGTGGTGCTGACAATACAAGTGAGGGTGGTGAAAGTGGGAAAGGAATCTGGGGTGGTGATGAAGACCATGGAGATAGTGGTGATGCTGGTGGGGAAGATATAGCAAGCAGTCTGGCAACCTCAGAATCAGACCATGCTGGTACAGGTAATGGCTCTGGAATAGTAATCCTAGCTGTCATACGATATGCAGGGTGAGGTGGTGGTGTGGCCGCAGACTCATCAGTCTCAAACGGCTCAGTCTCCTCTGCAGACGGGGCAGTAGCTGGTAAAGCAACAACTACAGGGTAGGCAGGAGCTGGGTGCTCCTCCTCCGCCTCTTCGTCAACCTCAACATCCATCTCATCATCCTCATCCTCCTCAACGGCGTCGATGTCCATATCATCGTCCTCATCCTCCTCGATGTCCATCTCATCATCTCCGTCATCAGCATGCTCTGGACCTGGAACATAATCTGGCGAAGGTGGTGCCTGCTCTGGCTCCTCAGGGCCAGGCACGTAATCTGGAGAGGGTGGTGCCTGAAGAGCGGCCTCTAAGTATGGGTCCTCTGGCATGTAAGGTAGCTCAAGGAACTCGTGATCATCGGCTCTCGGTGATCCTATGTCTGATAGATCCTCAAATGGGCTGGAAACCTCCGTGTGTGTAACCCCTGATTCATCCGAATCTGACATGACTGAATCTGAAAATTCAAAATAGCTTATATTAGTATTTAATATAAGACTCTTATAGTAATATACATTTATATCATAACATGTATATCAAATATGAATGCATCTAGTCCAACCAACTAATGCAACAAGTAGTGTATGCATGAATGTATGCACATATGTATGTCCCGTGTAAAACCCCGTTGTATGAATTCGTTGTTTGAAAACGGTTATAGTCCAGCAAAAACATTTGACCTGGTTCTCTATAACCTTGGCTCTTGATACCAATCTGTAACACCCCCAAATTGGGTCGCAGCGGAATAAGGGTCCGGGGCGTGTTACTTCAAGATCAATAGCACAAGATATATAAGAACGACACAAAAAGTCGTTTAAAATGATACATTGGATTTAATTGAAAGACTTAATACAAAAGCATATAGCTTTACTTGTTCATTGTTGAATATTACAAAAGTTGACAATACATTTCCCAAAATATGATGCACCTAAATCTTTAAGCGTGCAATCCAAAATGTAACCCAATGCATCCCTGGCATCCCATGCCTATTGATCTCCTGAAAACATTGCTTAAAAACGTCAACAATAATGTTGGTGAATTCATAGGTTTGATAAATCATAATATGCAGGACCGCAAGACTTTTTAGTGATAATGCAACACATGCAGATCTCACAAAAATAGATTACATTTACACTAAGCTCATGACACTGAAGCTCGACTGACACTGATGCTTGACATGTATGGATGCCAAATTAATGGCCGTTTGCCCGTGGTGATGTTCTAACCCGCAACATCCTATATTCGACATGGTATACGTTCGTTTCACTGGTGATAGCTAATCACCCGAACGGGGTTGTCAAACCCAATAGATCTATTAATAACATTCGCGCTCACAATTAACAGTTCATGATAATGGGCTCAGATATGGGTTATCGCTACTTAGGCAACACGTAATCATAATATTAACTTAAGACATCTTGAGTCAATTGTAAAGCATTGCATGTTTTTCACCCCAAAAACTTTGTAAAACAAAAGCATGTAAAACGTGGGGCTATGAACTCACCTTGAGTGAGTAATGCCGAGTGTATCACAATTAACGCGCCACGCGAATTGATCAAATGCAACCTAATTAAATTAAGGTCGTATAAGTACCGAGTACTTAATCTAACAATATTGAATATAATCCTAAAGTTGTTACATCGTACTATCGTTCGGGCTATCATAATTAAAGAGGTCATGACATGACGTTCGAGGAGTTAGGACACTTTAAATCGTAAATCCAACAACTCGTCGAAACGCCATCCGAAGAGGCCTCATTATGAAACTCCCTAGTAATATAGTACTTTGATAACCACATAATATTCTATATAGCTCAATCACCAACTAATGGTTTTAGAAAAATTGTGTTTAATAAGTTAAAACGTTTATAATTACCGTTTAGTAAAACTGGCGTAACTTTCGCGTTTTAAGCCCGATTCTCGCGTTTCTTATGTCCATCTTTTCGTATTAAGACGAGTTATCATAAATTGACATTTTCAAATTTCGGACCTGCTGGTGAACAGTAAAAATTACTGTTCACATCAGACCCTATGTATATTTTCATCGATTTAATTGTCGTAAAACCCGTAAACGTCGTATTTTATTCGTTATAGCTCCGTTTTTAACGATTCTTTCGAGGACGTTCTCGTATTTGAAAGTTCTATATATTTATGAGGTTTACAAAAATATAACTTTCTGTCATGAATAGTAACTTTTATAAAAATAGGTCTCTTTTATAAAAGAGTATTAATTGTCGTAAACTCGCGAATCCAAACTCGTTCGTATTAATTAAAAATTACGATTCTTATCATTTGGAATTCCTAAAAATAAGACTATTATTAAAAATACTACCCTTCTGTTTGATGATTTTATAAAAATGTTTTTATAAAAATTCATTTACGACTTCGTTTATTATCGTATAACTTGTTTTTAACGTAACTTTTTCGTTATTAATCCGTTTAACAAGTTTCTTACTTTTTCGGAATCGTCGTGAAATGTATTATCTTATAAAAATATAAAATAAATATGTAAAAATCCGAATTTGGGACAGAATGTTTATGCTTGTTAGTTAAGTCCATTTATGATCTTTTCTTTATACTTTATTACTTTTGTATTTTACCACAAGTCTCATATATCATATACTTTTATAAATCATACATATATGATGTCTCATTTGTCCATAATAGTCCTTATGTGTCCAAGTTACTTATGTCAACAATCCATTAATCTATTTTAAAACCATAACATTACTTAAGTAAACTTAATTTACTAGTTTTCTCAATAATCATTTTTATACATAACCAAGTGTGTACAAGTATATTTCTTTCCATAGGACTTTATTTTAGTGTTATATTAACATGATTAAAAGTCCATAATCAATATTAACATGTCTTATGTATTTCTTTAAGTTGAAACATATTATGAAGTTATGAAAACCCTAATTAATCCATAATCATGTTTACACCAAAACAATATGATACAACATTTTCTCATCCTTTTTAACATAATGTAATAATAACATAACTGTATATAAGTAATCCTGTGGTCATTTCAAGTGAAAAACTTTAATTTCATGATTAAAACCTAAATGGTGATTTAAGCTAAATAGAAATATCATATCATAAAAATGCATATAAAGCAACGTAAAAGAGTTTTAAAATAGACCTTAAGAAGAAAGATGATGATGATGTACAAGTGGCTAAACCCTTGTTTATCCACAAAAACCAAACTGCTCTTTATAAACTCTTACTTTCCTTCACTAAACCCCTAGCTTCTCAGTCTTGATTATAACTTGGGAAAATTGGTTAACCAAGCTTGCAAATACCCTAGAACATCTTAGGATATGTGTATACTAGACTTGTAATGGTTTGTAGAAAATTTTGTATGGATTTAGTTGGGTGGTAGGTTTTTGTGCCCGTAGCCTATAAGGAAGCAAAAGAAAGAGGTTTTTTGAATTTTTATCTAATGTAATGTGTATAATGAGTTAGTTGTATGTATATAACATGTATAGTTAGTCAAGGAGACATATAGGAAGTCTTAGGGATGGCCTTAGTCATGGTTATGGGTCAAGGTATGGCTCTTGGTCAAGGTAAGGTAGGAATGGGGTTGATAAGATGAGGTATGGTATGTAATTATGGACCCCAAGATGCAAGTATATTGGCAATTTTCATCTATAATCTTATGACATAATGTAAGTAATTCGGCAAAACAAAGATATAATAATGATAAAAAAATGTAATTTTTATGTACTGGGATTAAAAGTTGGTATTTCTAGAGCGTAGAAAAGTTTTCGTGGTTCCGGGAGTGCCTAAACGCAATTTATCGCGAAACGTATACACTTTACGTATCCGATAAAAATAAAATGAACAAGGTTATTAATTATCCTCAAAATAATTATATAACCCTTGCTTGATGTAAACATTTAATTGTTTGATGCCCGTTTACATTGAACGCTAATTTTTGGCGTACGCGATTTAACTTAACGTTTACAATTTTAAGCAAACACGTACAATAATAAAAATAAATAGCACATTTATTGACGTCGTCAAAGACTTGAAAACACAGGGTGTTATACATTGGATTGACAAGATGAGTAAACAGTGGAATTTGCATTAAACACAGTTCCAAGCTCCCCATCACTGTCATGAGATGGACAGATGGAGAAAACAAATGGGAACATGATTAGACACAGTAGGACTAGGAGAATTAGGTTTGAGGTCCATGTTTTGCCATACTCATACAGAGAATCATCTATGTCCTCCTGTTCTCTAGGGGTATAATCACCACTAAGAGGATGAGGGACACCTTTGTACTCTACCTGTTTGAATCTGCTGTATAGTGGGATGTGATAATTTCCTGCATCTGTGTCCCTAAAAGCAAAAATACCTCTACTTATTTCTTCCTCATATCCTAGGACCTCAGCATTTGATTTGATGCCATACCCTAAACCCATCTTAACCGTTGAGCTCATCCCACAATCAACTGCCTACCAAAGATTTTATAAAGAAGCAAAACCAAGAACAATAATTTTTTGTAAACATCTTTTAACATTACAGCTTTCATTCCTATACTTCTATATCTTTCTCAGCTTTTCATCATTTCAAAATTTGATTAGCCTGAAAATTTCATTTTTCATTAAGTAAGATTGGCCTGTTTGTGTGAGGCTTAAGCTGAGATTCTAATTTCTTAACAGCTAGCTTATGGGCAACTAAGGCAGCTTCTTGGGTACCAAATTCAGATTGCAATTCATCATACTTAGCTTGAAGTGCATTGTATGAATCTAAACACAATTTAGAACACATGGATACCTCATTATTCACAGTGAAGGCCATGAGAGCATGATTGAGTTCCTCATCTGTAGACCGCTCAACTAAATTGATCTGACTTCATCAATAGTCATCAAAGCTTCCTTTTCAGTTCTCACTGGCTTGAAATCCTGACCTCTACCTGCTTCCTGCCTGCTTCCTTCCTTTGAACCTTTAAACTTGCACTCCCTAGCAAAATGCCCAGTATTGTGGCAATTGAAACATTCAACTTTTCTCTTATCAAATGCCACATGCATTTTTCCATCCACTCTTGGCCTTCTGCCTGTTTTCTTGTAGAACTTCTTAATCTTGATGGCAGTCATAGCAATCTGCCAATTTATATCCATCTCTTCCAAGTCCAGGTCATCAATTTGATCTAGATCTTCATGTATCAAATCCACATCATCAGCATTTGTGGCTAGAAAAGAATGGATAACTTCATCAGCAAGACCAGGAGTAGCAGTTGGTTTTGCTTTGGAAGAAGAAGTGGTATACGAACTATAACTTCCTGAGCTTTGGCTTGGCTTGTGCTTGCTTGAAGAGGCTTTGGCTTGTGATATAAAAGCCACATTATCAGATGCCAGGGAAGAAGATGATGTCTTTTGGATGTCTTGTTCAAATACACTCAGATTATTGTATAAATCATCTATTGACAGAGTGTCAATATTCTTCTTTGTTCTCATTGTCATGGCTAGACTGTCCCATGCAGGAGGAAGGGACCTCAAAAACTTGTGATTTGCATCTTCATCGGACACACCAGCACCAAGGGCTTCCAACTGTGATAGGAGTTTTTGGAACCTATCATACCCTTTCTCTAAGCTTTCCTTAGACGAGATAGTAAATGCCTCAAACTGTTTCAAAACATCTTTTTTGCATTTCTTAGAGTAAGCATTGCCACCAAACCATGTCCTTGATAGCTAGCCCAAAATCTCTTTGGCATCATCCATGCCATGAAAACGTCTGAGATGATCTTTTGGAACAGCCATTAGCAACAGAGTTCTCGCTTTCCTTTCTTTCTCATCAGCAAACTGTTCTTCCTGTGTGGTTGGAGGAAGAACCCTGTATACACCATCCTTACCTTTGGTGACTCGCTTCTTTGAGTTCCCATTCTGAATCACTTTCCACACCTCATTATCTATATACTCAAGATAATGTTCCATCTCCATTGCCCACGTATCATAATCATCTTTTTGAAGAACGGGCAGTTTGATGTTTGAAAGTGTATTGGTGGTGATAATTTGTGGTGGTTTAGCAGGAGCATCTCCTTTGTTGGATGCTGGTTGTGATCCAGCCAAAGATGCATCATCAATGAATAGACAATTCCTCATCTCAAGAAGAGAAAAATCATCGTGTGCAAGAGCATGAAATTAATGGTAGAATAAAAGGTTTTGATCTATGTTCAATCTTGTGTAAAGTCCCCTTGGTGGCTCTGATACCACTTGTAGGTCCTATTCAACAGGATCTTAATGAGCCTTAAACGACTTATAGTTCTCTGAATAAATCCAAAGAAACTATGAGAGACAATAACAGTGAATACAAATATTGACGCGGAATATCAATATCTATACCAAGATGAACACAAGAACAAAATACTAAACTTGCTATTACTATTACTATTTGATTGTGAATGATCAATCAACTCATATCTTTACAATGCTATTCTACGTTCCTTTTATAGATTTAAGGAACCCTAAACGCGTTAAGAGATAATACTTATCTCTTCCTAGATGAACGCTAAATGATAACTAATACTAATATTACAACCAGACTTAACTTTCTGACTAAACAGTATTAACTTTAATACTGTCACACTTAAGTTAGTGCTGGCAGACTTAACTTGCTCTACCAGACTTAACTTCTATACTAACAGTACTAACTATTACTCTATCAGAACTAACTTGAACTAACAGACTTAACTTTAATACTAACAGTATTAAGTCTGTTTACAATATTTTCCTACAGGAAACTTCCAATATGGAGTAAAAGCTGCCTTGCTCCTCCTGCTCTTTCTGAACTGCCTGCTCATGTTGTTGAATCACTATTTTCACAGCGGATTGCACCGTAGTTATCATTTCTTGAGCGTGCTTTACAAAAAATTATTTGATACTTTCCTCAGAGGTTGAGAACTGACGGGATACTGCGGGGGTTGAAATTGGTCAAAACCGAAAGAATTAGAATTATAAAAATTTATGTTTCATTTGGTTGACGTCTGAAAAACTCATATGGAGGTCCCCGCAGTTTTTCAACAAGTAAGCACATCAAGTCAATTGATCACATTGAAAAATCTCATGAGGCCCTCCACCCCAACTGTCAACAAAGATAATTGTAAACTTGGTGAAGTTTGTGGAAAATTAATATCAAGTTATTGATCGTAACACGGGTCCGAAATAGCAGATAAACGGAACCTTTGTGTTTGGACCATCCGTAACCAAAATGAAGCATCGTACCACCATAAACTCATAAGAATTCGTACTGGTACTCTAGTTTGTGCAGAGGTGGGTTGAAATAAATTGGAGAAATCAAAGAAAGAAATCTGGATTGAAAATCAAGAAACAAATGATTTTTCAACTTCATACACAAAAGCATAACTTCATCCTATAATTTCTTACTACACCGCTCACAAGTTACAATGTCGACAATAAGACACCAAACGGACCTCAACTACTTGGAACAAATTACGTGGATTCTGTTGAAGACGAGACAGCGTTTCATTATAAGAAACGGATTAGGATCACGAACATAAAATTGTCCAACCGAAAAAAAAAAAAATCACAAATAAACAACAACGTTATAGTTTTCTATATACAAAGCTTCACAAGACGAACAATCTTTAAACCCATACATGATGATAGAATTAAAGAGGGATAAAGAGAATAAGAATTAAACGAATAAGAGGACAGAGAAGAATATTAATAGCTTTTTCAAATAATACATAAGAAAAGAAAATAATAATAAAAATAAGAAAGACAAATATTTTTGGTAACCGAAAGTCAAACGTGCACGGCAGCTCTCTAGAAAACGCACAAAGAAGCGGAGGAACGGGTAAGCGCGAAGCTTTTAAAAACCTTCTCCTTTCGGGTCGAAGTTCGAAGGATCGACCCTCCTTATACCTCTCTTATAGTTTGTAAACTAAAGATGAGCCAAAACGACAATTAACAAACGGTTATTTTTTAAAATAAAAGAAAAATAAGAATAGAAGTGTAAAATATTTTTGTATTTTTATATAATAGAAGAAAATATTCACAAACGGAAAATGATAACTTTACGAGGAAGGGTCTTCAAAACACTAATCTTTGAACGAAACACGATAATCGTAACACACCTCCCCGGCAGCGGTGCCAAAATTGATTACCAAATACTTAGCCTATATATACTTAAATATATATTCTAAATACCTAATTATCAATAATAGTATAATACAAGTATTCCCAAAAGGATTCAAGAAGATTACTTTTATCCAAAGTAAAATTCAAAAACCTTCCGAGACTATCCCGACGAAGGTGCTAATTGAGAATCGATTAAGTTTCATGATCGCGTGATTGAATGATTTAAAAAGACTTGATTTGGTTCTATTAACTACTAATGAAAATATAAATAACATGTTAAAGCAAATAAAACAAGTAAACAATTAAAGCATTTAAAGAAATTAAGCAAAAAACGATAACGAGAAATTAAAAACGCGACTTAAAACCTAATCTATCAAAATTTAACCCTACAAATGATTTTTTTTATTTTTATAAATCCTAAATGACTTAAAATAATTTTAGAAAAAAGAATTATATTTTTTAGTTTTTATTTTATTTATTATGAATTAAAATCGATTTTAATCTAGAAAATTAATTAAAAATAGTAAACTAATTTATAAAAAACAAAAAAAATTACTAAAAGTTCTTAAGACAATTACTCAGGAAATGGTAAAAAGAAGAATCCAAAAAGCACTTTCAATAAGCAGTTAATAATCTGAATAAGCTAAAAGGCATAAACTGGAAAATGAGTACAAATAATTAATGGTGTAAATGGTTTACAGAAAAGACCCAAGGGCGCGTTTGGTTAAGGTGTGTGTGTTAAATACGTTGGCTATGAAAGGGGGAGGTCACAGGTTCGACCCCTGTGACCTCTTCTTTTTATGAAACATTTTTTTTTGATTTTTCTTTTTAAAAATTTATAAAACAAGCAAGAATAAGCACTTTTAACAAAGACACTTTTTTGGATCTTAAAAATAAGCTAGAAATAAGCTCAAATAGAATGACAGTTTGCTATATTTAGGTCATAAGATTAAGCTTAAACTATTAAACTTTTATGGACTCAAATAAGCACTAAGAAACTTAACTAAGCTAAAACAGATAATACTCTAGTCCTAATAAGCACATAAAATTACAAATAAGCAGAAAACATTAAGCTAAAAGGCAATAAAAAGATAAAAACAGTTTGACACAAACTAAGGCTTTTAGACAGATTTTAAGCTAAGAAAAAGGACACATAAGCTATATTCTTTGACTTAAATTTGAAAACCAATAAACTAGACAACCTAATAAGCACAAGGTCAGGAAATGAGCAACCTATTAAGCTTAAAATAAGCTCAAGAGGCACATCAGTACTAACCTTGAGTTAGTCCTGCCAGGCTTAGCAGTTAAGACTGCTAAGCTTCAATTAACTCATAAAAATCCCAATAAGCTTCTCACAAGCAATAAGCTAGACCTAATAAGCTCTAGTGACTCAAAATAAGCTAATGAAATAATCTGAAAAGTACTCTAAAAAGCTATAAGATAGCCGACTTAGGAAAGACTTTAAAGGACAAAATACTTAACTCATTTTAGGCTAAAGACTCTAAAAGGCTAATAAAGGACTTAAAACAGATTTGAAATGAATCAAATGAGACAAGACTATGTCAATAAAACCATACCAAATGCATTCGTTTCACCTTTTCAAAAATAAGCAGTATGATAAGCTTATGACATAGCAGACTCTGACCTATGATAATTCATCCTTCAAACTTGACAAAACCTAATCTAAACTTATAAAAACTATTAATAAGACTGAATTAAGGCTAATCTAAACTAGATTAACGACCAAAAGAGAATTGCATACCATTTTTACCCATTTTGATCCTTGACCCAAACACCCCTTTAATTCCTAAAATCCACTTTTAAAGCTAAAACAGATTAAGAGAACCTTAAAAATAGATGTAATAAGCATATAGAAGACATAATAAGCACAATTAAGATAGAAATAAGCATAATTAAGCAGTATGATAAGCAAAACAAAAATTAAGCTTAAAAATAAGAAATATGAAGTGTACCTTATCATTTGCTTAAACAAGGATATAAACTGCTCTTAGAGCTTATCTACAAGCTAGCTTAATAAATAAGTCTAAAGAACAAGCAAAAACCTTCCTTTTTTGGCTTATCATCCCATTTGGCTATTCCAATCAATTATTGTAGATTTAAGAAACTGCTTATCTAGTTAAGCTTAAAGCAAGCTTATTGAATAAATGATAGCTAACTAGTAATTAGAGCTTAATGAGCTTATTGAGTAAAATTCCAAACACCTTTACAAAACATTGCATAAAGTAAAAGCTAAAATTCAACAAACAAATTAAAGGACACAACATATTTATTAATAGTTGAAAACGTTTACAAGCTTTTTAAATAAAATTGACATTAAAGAGGAACAATAAGGTGGAAATAAGATAAAATTACAATTAAGCTAAACTAAGCTCTCTACACTATCCTAGATATATATGAATCTGGAGTGAGGCTTTTCTTTATATAGTGAAGAAACGAAGCTTCTAGGCTCTTAGACGCTCCCCCACTTCTAATCCAAGCCATTCAATCATTGTTTGCCCTCCACGCATTTAATCTTGACTGTTTATAGCCCTCCATGTTTGATTAGCCAATAGGAGGCTTGAAGATTGCCAGCGTGTCATTCCCAATGTCAGACGTGTCAGAAGGTGTCAGCTTCTAGAAGCAATTGAGGGTATGTGTATTTTGGGAGGATTTTTACCCTGCAAAGGTAACATGTGAAAATGGAGGGAAAGGGTAGGGATAAGCAGTATTTTTGACCTCTTTGACTTGTTGACCCATATGTTTATAACATAGGGTTTTGACCTGTGTTTTTGGACATGGGCTTAGTATTAGGATTTTGGGCCAAGTAAGGGTTTAAGGTAAATGGGGATTTAGGTTTATGATTTAGTTAATGAAACTTAACACTTGTTAGGTTTAACTAACAACCGTTTAGTATTAGGGTCTAATTTTGTAAATTGTTTAGGACTAATGGTGAAATGGAATTAGACTAATGGTGAAAATTATTTAACAATAAGGGTTTCTTTAAGGTTAAAGGATTAACATGATTGGTTTTAAGGTAAATTTGCCTTCTTCTTCGATTTCTTAAACTCTTTTCATTCCCGTGCTTGGTTTTGTCCGTTTTGCTTTATTTTTGTCCTTTTATGCAATATCCGTTACCTGTAAGACACAATTCACAATACAAACGAATACAATGCATTTTAATGTATTTATTGGTCATTATTGGTCTTTTTAGCTCGTTTTAAGAGGTCCAGCAGATAGGTGATCGACACTTGCGCCCATATAATGCCTCAAATGGAGCAGCCTTAATGCTAGTATGGTAACTGTTGTTGTATGAAAGTTACACTAATGGTAAATGCTTATCCCAGCCTTTTCCAAAGTCTAGTACACATGCACGTAACATGTCCTCCAACGTCTGAATAGTTCTCTCACTTTGACCATCGGTCTGTGGATGGTAAGCCGTACTCATATCCAATCGAGTACCTAATGCTTTATTTTGGGACTTCCAAAAATGTGAAGTAAATTTCCCATCACGATCAGAGATGATCAAAATTGGCACTCCATGCCTTGAGACTACTTTCTTCAAGTACTGTCTCGTTAAGTTTTCTAACGTGTCATCTTCTCGCATAGGCAAGAAATGAGCAGACTTAGTGAGACGATCAACGATTACCCAAATTGTGTCTTGACCAGTTGCCATCTTTGGCAATTTAGTCACAAAGTCCATTGTTATGTTCTCTCATTTCAATTGTAGGATTTCAGGTTGAACCAACAAACCGGATGGCTTCTGATATTCTACCTTAACCTTGGCACATGTTAAACACTTACTGACATAGGTGGCAATTTCTGCTTTCATGTTGGGCCACCAATACAGCTTCTTAAGGTCTTGGTACATCTTATCCGATCCAGGATGGATGGAATACTTTGACTCATGAGACTCATTTATAATCAAGGCTCTCAGGTTATCAAAACACGGAATCCAACTTCAATTGTTCAAACACAACATTCCGTCAATACGAGGTTCTAGCTTATTTATCATGCAACGTAAATCTTCGTTGATGAAGTTCTCTTCTTTTTGAAATTCTTAATTTTGATTGATTTCCAAGCAATATCTCTACCTTCTTCTAGATCAAATCCCCTGTAGACATTTTTAACAGTACCGGAGCCTAAAAGTTTAGGGTACTGACCATATCTTCCTATTGGAACAACCTCAACAAATGGCTCTCTGTCTTCAGATGAATCAGTACTTTGTGTTTGCATCGTGGTATATCCAATACTATCCAGCAGAGTTACTTAAAACAGGGAAAAAACATAGATAAACTATATATACTCACACAAGGTGAAATATTATTCAGCAGACTTAAAATAAAGCTGACTACGGTTAAAGTATTTGGTGTTCATTGCTGAATTATACGGTTAACAATTAACAATATGTTCGATACAATGAAGTTGTACACAATAAACAAAGTTTCAACAATTTAAATTAGCTGGTGTTTGGGATCTCTTATTATCGTTGCTGTTTGTTTCGGATTTCACTTATACTGTGACAAAAGATGTAATCAGATAAGCAATAATTTAAGAGTTTGGCAAGTTCCTTTACTTCTATGGATTTTGAGGTAAAATAGTCAAATTTAGACAAACTACTGAAATAAGCAGCTCCACTCCTTCGTGTGTAGGAGTAGGGGTCTCACTTGCATTCGATTTGCGGACTGTGATCATGCACGAGTCCCACAAATCGAAGTATTCTATCCATCCAGGTTCCGAGAAAATGTATCAAGACGTAAAGAAGCTATATTGGTGGCCCAATATGAAAGCTGATATCGCCACCTATGTTAGCAAGTGCTTGACCTGTGCTAAGGTCAAGGCCGAACATCAGAGACAATCGGGTTTGTTGGTACAACCCGAGATACCTCAATGGAAGTGGGACAATATCACGATGGATTTTGTCACAAAGCTTCCTAAGTCATCACAAGGGTATGACACCATTTGGGTAATCGTTGACCGTCTTACAAAGTCCGCAATCTTTATACCCATGAAAGAAACTGACCCTCTGGAGAAACTAGCGAGAATGTACCTAAAGGAAGTAGTAACAAGGCATGGAATACCGGTCTCGATTATTTGTGATCGTGACCCTAGGTTCGCATCAAATTTCTGGAGGTCACTTCAGAAAGCTTTGGGTACAAGTTTAGATATGAGTACGGCATATCATCCGCAAACTGACGGACAAAGCGAGAGAACCATTCAAACTCTCGAAGATATGCTTAGAGCTTGTGTGATCGACTTTGGAAATGGTTGGGTTAAACATTTGCCATTGGTCGAGTTTTCATACAATAACAGTTATCATGCTAGCATTAAGGCTGCACCCTTTGAGGCACTTTACGGTAGAAAATGTCGTTCGCCTGTTTGTTGGGCTGAGGTTGGAGAAGTTCAACTCACCGGTCCAGAGATAGTACAAGAGACGACTGAGAAAATCATTCAAGTTAAGCAAAGGATGCAAGCCGCTCGTGATAGGCAAAAGAGCTACGCTGATTTGAAGCGTAAGCCGATGGAGTTTGAGGTTGGAGATAAAGTGATGCTCAAGGTTTCGCCTTGGAAAGGGGTTGTACGTTTTGGCAAACGAGGGAAATTAAATCCCAGGTTTGTTGGACCTTTCAAGGTAATAAAAAGGGTTGGAGACGTTGCCTACAAGCTCGAGCTTCCTAAGGAGCTGAGCAGAGTTCATAATACATTTCACGTGTCCAACTTAAAGAAGTGTCATGCCGACGAACCCTTAGCCGTTCTGTTGGACGGACTTCATTTTGATGACAAGCTTCAGTTTGTCGAGGAACCTATAGAGATCACAGATCGTGAAGTTAAACGGTTGAAGCGAAGCCGTATCCCATTAGTCAAGGTTCGATGGAACTCCAAGAGAGGTCCAGAGTTTACATGGGAACGCGAAGATCAATTCCGGAAGAAATACCCACATCTGTTCTCAAAGACCGGGCCGTCGTCAAGTGCTGCGTCTCAAGCCTTGAAGACAAGGCTCAGCTAACCGGGGGAGACTATAACACCTCGTGTTTTAGGACAATGTACGACGTTAATAAAGTCACTATTTATTCTTAGTAGGGGTGAGCAATGGTCCAAAATCGGACCGGACCGGCTAGGACCGGACCGGACCGAGACCGAAATCGTCTAAAAAGCCGAACCGTAGACCGGACCGAAATGGTACGGTCCGGTCCGGGTCGGTCCGGTCCGGTTCGGGTCGGGTCCGTCCGGTTAACGCTTCCGGTCCGGTCCACCGGTCTAGTAAAATGCTTACGTTTCATAATAACTGCGTTATAGGCAACCCGAAGTTCCTAAAACCTAACACGCCTAAACGATTACACACATTAGACCACAAATACTCAAAATAATAAATTTATACAATCACCTTTAAACCATTATGCCGAAATTAGGAGGATGAACCAAGTATTCACCACACTACATAAAATCTAGATATTTTTCTCAGAAAGGTACGCTTACAGAACCTTTTACAACTTGACTGTGTAAACTAACTAGGTTTAGAAAGTAACCATGGTTAGGTTAGCAAGATATTTATACTATAAATACCCATGCATGCACCCTTCCTTTCTTACATACTCTTACACTTAACACAAATTAATTTCTTCCTCTCTTTTACTCTCTCAAAACCCACGGCATAATATAGCCCTCAAACAAAATCCATACTTTGATTTTGTAAGATTATACAACCCTTTACACAACATACTTAAGGTATTCTAAGGTGTTTGCAAGCTTTGATTCATCATAGGCAAGATTAAGAAGGGAAAAAAGGAAAGATTAGGTTTTGGAAAACCGAATCTAGGGTTATCAGCTAGAAAGCGTGGTTTAATCTAAACAGGTGGTTAGAACTTATATCACTATCTCTTACATTCAATACTAAGTTTGCTTAAATCCGTTATACTTTTAGATCTTATATTTCTGTGTTACCTGTTAAATATAGCACATAATCACCACTAATGACTTTTTTAATCTGAGAAAATGAGTTTTTATTGAGTTTTTATCAAATTTATAACAACTTATTCCATTCCGAATGTTATAAATATCATAGAAAAGTAAATATAAAAGTAATGTTTAACTTATATTTTAAGTATAAACATTTAAAGCGGCTAATTAGGGTATTGAAAAGGGGTTATCCTAAAGTAAATACAAATGAAAGTAAATGAAAGTAACAAGGTTAAACTTGTTACAATGAATTTACATAAGGATATGGATGATATTGACCTATTATAAGTAACCACATATGTAAAAATAGGGTTAAAAGAGTTTTAATAGTAAACTACAAACATAATTAATACATAAAACTAGGTTTATAAAGAAACATATATGAAATACTTAGGGCTGTCCAAATTCGAATGTTGAGGACAGTAGGTAATGATATAATATAAAAATCAAACGTCTCGTGACGATTCCATAATGATAAGGAATCTTGAAAAACCGATCATATAACGAAAAGATACGTTAAAAACGATTTACACTAAAATGACTTTTATAAAACTATTTTTTTATAAAAAGTTACATTTCATCACACAACTTTTATTTTAAACATACCTAAAATATGATATAACTTTTGATTACGAGATCGTACACAGCAAGGAAATCGTTGAAACGGAACTATAACAGTAAATAACGACATTTCGATAATCTAAAGTATAAAAGGAATTTTATAAACTATGAACATAAAAATCACTAACAGTCAGCGACCCAACTTTATAAAAATATAATACCTCTTTTAATAACAAAAACGTACTCGATACGGCGAATCACTAAAATCGGGATTAAAACAATAAGTTATACATTACAAGTTTTACACTAATTAAAGCCAAAACGACAAATGCATCTGTTGAACAGAATTTTACTAGTCATCACAGAATTTTAAAATAGTTGAAAATTAAATTTTGATCGATCGTCCTTACCTACAAGACGTGACGTAAGAAACGCGAGCAACGGGTTTAAAAAACGACCAAATAAGTCCTTTTTTCTGTACCGAAAAGTAAATTTAAAAAACGTTTTCACTTATAAAGATTATTTTACTAAAACGATTCAGTCTGGTGATTATGCTATATAGAATATTGAGGTGTTTTCAAGTGCTATATTACTAGGGAGTTTCATAATGAGGCCTCTTCGGGTGGCGTAATCGATGAGTTGTTGGATTTACAATCCTTAAAGTGTCCAAAACTCCTCGACGGGCATGTCAGGACCTCTTTATTATGATAGCCCAACGATAGTACATGTACCAACTATAAGATTATATTCAATAGTTATTAAATAAGCTACATCATACTTATACGGCCTTATTTCAAATAGTTGCATTATCGTCTTGCGTGACGTTATATCTGTGATTAGTTGAGCTATCTGTACTCAAGGTGAGTATCATATCCCCACTTTTACAGTTTTCATTGATTTTGATATTATTTGGGTTGATACATGCTTGTTTCTTATAAAATTGACGCAAGGGTTGAAAGCGTAAATATTATGATGGTTTGCCTAAGAGCGATTAACCCATCCTGAGCCCATTATTCATGAACCTTAATTCATAGATAGTAGGTTCTTGAATTACATTTATGTGAGCGCGTAATGATATAATAGATCTATTGGATTAACCGCCCCATTTGGTGATTACTAACACTAGAACGAACTTGACCTTGATCGGACTTGGATGTTGCGGTTTATCAACATCTGTACATGCAAAGAACTGCTAAATAGCAAATATGTTGAGCTTCGGGCATGAAGCGTATGCAACAATAAATCTGGTTTTGTAGAAAGTATGGCATATTTGTAACATCACCGAAAAATCTTGTGGGCGGTCCTGCATTATAAAACATACATAAACCTATAATTCACCACCAATTTTGTGGACTTTTAAAAGCAATGGTTTCAGAGTCATTAGGAGCACGAGATGCCAAGGATGCATGATTTGTTTTGGATTGCCCGTGGTTTAAAGATACACTGTGCATCAATTGTTTTTGAGGAGATCAATGTTATCTTATGTACTAATCAACAAAGAACAAGAAAGCTAATAAGCTTTTGTACAGTCTATATTTTAAATCCCCTGTATCAGTTTAAACCGGACTTTTGTGTCGTGTCTTATACATATCTTGTGCTGTTGATCTCAAAGTAACATGCCCCGGATCCATATTCCGCTGCGACCCATTTTGGGGGATTACAGATAGTTATCAAGAGCCAAGGTTATATAGAGAACCAGTGTACAAAATGTTTTTGCTAGCCTATAAACCTTTTCAAAACATTGAATACATTCAAAAGTTTTTACGGGGTATTCATATACAAAATATTGCATTAGTCGGTTAGGCTAAATACAATGCATAATTGATATACGTTGTTTTATATATATAACTTATATTATAAAGGATGATGGTCTTATATTAATCTAACTTATATAAGCGAAATTTTATTTCAGATACTATCATGTCAAATTCAGATCACTCTACGTACATACACATCAGCATCTGAGGACGATTTAAACAAGGGTCGACAGAGTCGAGGTACCTGTTTTTCGAGGTCCCACCATCACCGTACTACATACCTTGGCCCTGAGGACCACCATCACCAATCTGTGCATGGCCCTGAGGAGCCAAGCATGCCCCACCTTCACCGATTTACATACCTTATTGTTCCGAGCTTTTACCGGAGTCATACGTGGACAGAGGTATTACCCGGCTGAGGAGGCAGCCCACTAAAACTGCCTGCTGCTGACTCACCTACTCATCATACACCAGAGTATATACCGATCCGACCCTGAGGAGGACCGAAAGAGATGACGAGGAGGATCCTGTAGGAGGACCAGCCGACTATCCTGCTGACAGAGGAATGATGATAATGATTGCAAGAGAATGAGCACTTAGCTCCTGCCGAGCCTGCACGTTTGCTTCATTCAGCGACCAGGACCCATACATTCTTATCGCGATGCGGCTAGGAGTCACTCCGAACCCAGAGCCCGACACGTTCCTCACTGAGAATTGCTGGAGAGAGTATTAGCCCTACTACTACCACACCATCTACCCTCTCTTCCATACTCATCACCACTATCCCCTCAATACCCTCTCCACCCATTACCTATACCACCACAACACCCCATTATCCCTTACCTATCTAAATTAAAGCAAGAACACAGCAGTACTAGACTAGGTTAAGTACTGCTATGTAAAAATTCAACAGTACTTTCGCTGAAAGACTGCTGATCAATTGATCTTTAAGAACAGATTTAAGCGATAATAAGCTAGAAAATGAAAACTTAAACTGATTTTAAAGATAAGCTACAACTAACACTTAATCCTTACTTGAATACTAAGCTAAACCGTACTAACTCTGGTTCGTACGGTAGTGACCGGCTCAGCCGTAACTTAACCTGAGGTAGTACTGCTATGCAATTTTGAGAAGCACTAAAACCCAACCAACTCCTTTCTCATTATGACAGAGTTGAGAAAAGCTTTTTATAAAGAGAAATCAACTGAACAATACTAAACTACCAGATAAAAAATTAGCTTAACACAAACTTACCCCTCATGAATTACACAACTGAATAAGTCAAAATTCTAAAGATCTTACTAATTAAAACTACTGATTTTTTGGATTATATGAGTTTGTCTGAATAGACATTAGCAACTAATGATCAATAACTATTTAAGCAAAAACAGACTAGAACATATAACTAATAACACTCGAAGAATATTTAAACACCTATAAGCAAAGAGAATAAGCAAATAAGCAGCCTTAATCTAAGATCTAAACTGTTTAAACTAATATTTTTTTTTTGATTTTATGAGTTTTTATGACAGAATTTAATAACTAATGATCTATAACTATTTAAGCAAAAACAGATAAGGACAAACAACTAATAAGCAATATAAAAGATATTTAAACACTAATAAGCAAAGAGAATAAGCATATAAGCAATAACCAAGTAATTAAACTGAAATTAGAGAAGAATGAAAAGAGAAACTTACTTAATCCTTTAGCAAAAAAAAAGGAACCAATTAAGGCAGCTACAAGCTCCTTAGCTTATTGAGACAATATGGCTTATTAAGAGAGCTTAGAGGTTAAAAATAAGAAGAGCTTATGACAAATTAAAACTGAATTTTATTAATTGAAAACTGAATTACATTACTAGAAAAGGAAAATTACATTTAATGAAAAATACGAATTTAAGCTACTAAAAATTACATAAAAACTAGATAAAAGAAGGGACTAAAAAAAGACCGATCCCCTGTGTGTGTGAGAATGAGGCCTATTTATAGTGCCAAGCTGAAGCTTCTAGGTCCTTTTGCCTTGCTCTCCAAACTTTCAATCTCAACCAATCATTTCTTTAATCATTTGAGCTTCTATTGTGGCCGTTGGATTGATTTGTGGACACCTGAGGATTGCCAAGCTGGCATTCTTTGATGTGACGTTTGTGTTAGTTTTGTGAGTGAGTTAGCACAAAAACCCATCACAATTTGTGCTTCTCTATTGATTACGTGGCCTTTGAGCTTGAGCTAGGATAAGTATCCATTTGATTAGACTAATTTGTCCTTGCATTTGTGCTTGAGCTTCCTTGAATTGACCAACGCACCCTTTAATTAACAAAAGCCCTTTGTTTTTGACTGGATGGTGAAATGGGGGAGACGGGTGAATAGTAAAAGGATTTCCCGCTCCTTCTTCGACAGTTAAAACTGTTGAACTTTGGGAAGATTGCAATTTTGGTCCTTCTCTTTCTTTCCTCTTTTTCTAGTTATAAATAACTTTTAGAAATTGCAAGATTGGCCCTTGTGGCTTGTTATGAGAGGAAAGTGACTAAGGATTTGGCATTGGCTTGACTTTTCGGGCTTTGGCTTTGTACTCTTCTGATTCTCGTGTCCGTGCTTGTTTGCTTTTGACTGTTTTCTTGTGATTTTCAACTCTCATACCTGGCACACACAAAACACAAATACAAGCATATTTTTGCTATTTTTTTGGTCTGTTTTGGGTTTAATTGGGTTATTTTAGGTATAAATAGATATGTGTATTTTACACTTATCAATACCAAAGGCCTAAAGTTGGTTTGCCATTCAAATATCTAAAAATTCTTTTGACAGCTAAGAGATGTGATGTATTTGGTGTAACTTGAAATCTGGCACATGCACATACTGCAACCATGATATATGGCCTAGATGTTGTAAGATACATCAAAGATCCAATCATAGATCTATAGAGATGTACATTAACATCATCAGATCTCCAAGCTTTGAACTTTAGTTTTTCCAAATCAACTTGTGTTGAAGGCAGACTTCACATCAGTGTGTAGTTGAATTTCTTCAACATCTTAGCTACATATTTATTCTGACTGTTAATATTCCATCTTCCTTTTCTGTTTATATTTGTAATCCTTAAGAAAAGAAGTAAGCTCTCCATATGAACCATCTGAAAACTTTTCAATTCATAAGCTTCTCAAATCCAGTACACAAATCCTTGTTTGTAGAGCCAAAGATAATGTCATCAACATAAATATGTACAAGCAAAATATCTCCTTTTACTTCTTGATAAATAATGTCTGATCAATCTTTCCTCTTTTAAACCCATTGCCCAACAGATAGTTAGCCAAGGTTTTATACCATGCTCTTGGTGCTTGATGCAAACCATAAAGTGCCTTGACCACCTTGTAAACTTTGTCTGGATTGTCAAGATCTTTAAATCCTAGTGGTTGAGTAACATAAACTTCTTCTTTAATAGTTCCATATAAGAAAGCACTCTTCACATCCATTTGATATACCAGAAAACCCATAAAAGAAGCATAGGCTAAAAACAATCTTATGGCCTCAATTCTTGCCACAGGAGCAAAAAACTTCTTCATAGTCAATACCTTCTTCTTGTCTATGACCCTGTGCAACCAACCTTGCTTTATTCCTAATCACAATCCCTTTTCTCTTTCTTTTTCTAAAGACCCATTTTGTTCTAATGGCCCTCTTTCCAATAGGCAAATCCACAAGTATCCAACCTGTTGGAGTTTGAATTTAGAGTTCTTCTACAGTGCTTCTTACAAAGATGAATAGATGTAGGAGCTTTTAGCAATGCTTGTGGGTTCAATTTGTGATAGGAAACAAGCATATAAACAAGTATTCGGGGTATCAAGTGTTTCTATTCATATACAGCACTGAGAAACCCTTGTTCAGAAGTAGGTTTAGAAGTAGGTTTTTGTATTTTCTTGTGTGAACAGATGCTTCAATCACCAATCACATTTTCAATTGGGTGTTCTTTAGAATTTTTTTTATATTTGGAGTGTTTGGAACTGTTAGGAAGTTGTGATGTTCCCCAAATCAACTTCTGGTTCATCTTTATCACTGAAGAACTCAATATGAGTGGCTTCAAGTGTATGACTAGCTCCCATAGTGAACATGTCTTTAGGGCTATCTTGATCATATGAACTAGCAGTATTAACTGATGGACCAACATCATTAAGTTTAAAGCTACCAGTAGTAAAATCAGGACTGGCAGTATTAACATGTTGTCTAGCAGCATTAACTTCTTTAGGACTGCAAACATCATCAGACTTATCTTGTTCATCATTCTCATTATATGGACCATCTCCATCCTGCTTTTGATCATCAGCAGCAGATTTTGGTTCACCATTATCAACATCCTGGGTAGGTGAATCAAAGTGTGAAGCATCTTTCTAAATTGGCATCACAATGAAATCTTGACTGATTTCTTCTGATGTACATGCATTAAGTTCTCCTTATGTACCTGCAGATTCATTAATGATTGTACCTGCAGCAACTGGTATATAATTCATAGATTGGGTTAGAGAATCAATGTCAAACAACCACTTTGGACCATTCCCTTCTATCATATGCTTATTCTCTAAAAACCCAATAAGTTTTCTTCTACCCTCCTAGTTCTAGTGTTGTATACCCTAAAAGCTTTACTACTCAAAGAATATCCAACAAAGAAACCTTCATCACTTTTTCCATCAAACTTTCCTAAACTGTCTAAAGTATTAAGAATAGTAACATGACATCTAAATGGTTTCATAAAGCTTAGAGCATGTTTAAAACCTCTAAAAAGTTCATAAGGTGTCTTGTTATGAGGCTTGACTACTAACACCCTATTCTATACATAGCAAGCAGTACTAACTGCTTCAGCCCAAAATGTGATAGGTAATTAGTGTAAGCTAACATGTTCTATAGTGGGGCTAGCCTCAATTCAGTGTCTTATTCTCCTTCAATATTACCCATTTTTTTTGATGAGGTTTATGGCTACACTATATTCTCTCTTAATACCTTTTTTCTGTAAAGATCATCCATAATTTTGTTTTTAAACTCTGTTCCATTATCACTTCTGGTTATTTTCACTTTTATATCCACTGGGTTTTCTATTTCTTTGATAAATTTCTTAAGGATCTCACTGGTTTCATCCATAGTTGTTAAAATTAAAATCCATGTAAACGTGCTATAATCATCAGTGACTACTAAGCAATACTTCTTATGCATTAAACTACTCACAGAAGTTAGACCAAACAAATCAATATGTGCACTATAATAACAAAGGATTTAGTTACTTGGATCAGGAATTTTGACTTACAAGAAGCTTTGTGTTGCTTCCCTTTAAGACAAGCAACAAAGGTTTGGTCATTTTTAAATCATTTTGTAGGCAATCCTCTTACAATATTATCCTTAACAAGCTTGTTTATGTTCTTAAAATTTATATGACCAAGCCTCATATGCCAGAGCATTGATTCATCTGACGTAGCCTTTGCAACAAGACAAGTTAAAGTCTCTTTAGGAACAATGTTCTTCATATCAAAACTGTACATGTTGTCTTTCTAGGAATTTTAAGGAAGTAACTTGACCGTCATCATGGCACCTTAAAATTAGGAGATAAGACAAGACATTCAGTGTAAGTAAAAAGGACATAGTTCTTTTTGTCACACATCTGTAGACACTAAAAAGATTGATTTTATACTCATTGACAAAGTATACATATTCAAAATAAGAATATCAAGTTTAAGTGTTCCTTTACAGTAATATCTACCACCTTGAGTTCCTCCTCCAAATGTAACATAACCTCCACCAAATTCCTTGAAATCTGAGAGATAAGCTATGTTCCTAGTCATGTGCCTTGAGCAACCACTGTCAACAAATCCTATATCATCTTGTTGTAACTTTCCCTGCACATAAAAATAAGGATATTAGATTCCTTTAGGGACCATCGCTGACTTGGATGTGCCTCGTGCATCAATGTAATTATGTTTCTACAAGGTGTTTGATGAACTATTAGGTTTGGTAGGTATCCAAACCCAACATGCTGAGGCCTTTACAGCATTTGCCTGATTAACCCTAACAACATTAACAACTATAGAATTTGGCCTAGCAGTTTTAACTGTTTTTGGCCTAGCAGTGTTAACTGCTTGTGGCCCTAGCAGTATTAACTGCTTGTCCCTTGGCCACTATTAACTTTATGTGTAAAACCTTTTGATAGATAATGATGTTTTTGATTTAAAAGTGTCTTCTTACAGTTGAATTGTGCTCTTTGTTTTTTGGAAAACATGACATTGGTTTAGCACTAAAAACTGTAGATTTGGGATGAGCAATATTAACTGTCCTAGCAGTAATAAAAGTTTTTAGGCCAATTTTCATTGAAACTGCTCTTGGAACCATGTTCCTTTGAGCATTAGGGTGAGTACTTTTGGTAGTATAGTTGTAGTTCACCATGTTATAATTATTCCCATATACCATCATTTCCCTTTGATGGTATTTTCACTAAGCCTGTAACATGATTAAAACTCCCACAAATAAAGCAAGCTTTGTTATACATCACAAAATCACTTCCTAGTTGATTGGACTTCTGCCCATTCCAATTCCTTTGATTCCCCCTAGGAGTTTGTGATCTATACATCTCAGCATACCTAACTGACTTTTTAACTGGTTTTTCATGATTTTTAGGTTTAGTAAACTCTACATTATTATTAACAGGAAAAACAATTTCTTTATCAACATTAGGTGAAGACTTAACAAAGCTACTTGTGTCTTGTGATACTTGTTCTTCTACCAAAGACTCTTCAAAATTTTCTTTAGAATTATCTGATTTTTTTATCACAAACAACATTAGACTCTTGCTTACTATTCTCAGGACCATAACCTTTGAATTCAATCTCTTTGAACTCATCAAGACTAGAATAAGACAGATCAAGCTTATTAGGTCTATTATAGATTAAAGGATAAGGTGGATGAACTGCACTATACCCCAAACCCTTTTTACTTTTGTCAGTTATCTGACTTCCTAACAACTGATCTAAGTCTTTTAAGGCCTTATCAAATTTCTCAATTTTAAAATCAATGCCATCTTTTTCTTGCTTAACTTTTTCAAGCTCACTTTTAAGTACATTTATTTCATAGTCTTTACAAGCTACTTCTGTTTTAAGTACTGCAACTTCTTCACTAAAAAGAACCTCATTCTTCCTATCGCGTTCAACTCTCTGTTCTCCAATGGACGCTCATTAGTCCAAGGTACCTACAATTAATTTAATGAAATAAAAACATCAGTAGTCTAAAAAGCAAAGTCTGTTGTATTGAAATTCAAGTAAAAAGTATTCAAGAATAGCCTAATGTATTGAAATTTTAAACTACAGGGATTGCTTTAAGAACTACTTATAGCATTTCAATTTAGCAGGCTGGGAAATACAAGCATGTTTACAGTAGTAGCAAAACGGACATCAAACAGGCTGGGAAATACAAGCATTTTTACAGCAGTAGCAAAACTAAAATTTTACTATACTAGTAATCTAATCTGCAGGCTTTGCAAGCTATTTAACTATGGTTACAAAATTGCAGGCATCATTAAACTTAATCAACTCTACAGTAAGTGTGATCTCAAAAGGCAAAACACACCTCTTCATCTTTTTGTTGGTTCAGAAATAACAAATTTATGTCATCTATAAGCATAAAGATAAGAAATCAACAAAATCATAATGACAGATCAAGAGTGACTTACTTGGATCAACTCATATATACCAGATGTAAGAGGACCATAACTTGCTCCAACAGGGACGACAGTTGGACCTTTTCCACCCCACTAACATTGAGGATTTTATTTGTCACATTAGCTCGATATTATAACGAAAGAAGTACCCAATATTATGCAATAAAAAGAACGTCATAAGAAAGTTTAGGCATGAAACGGACGGTGAGTCACGATCCACAAAAAATATCTTAGGGGGCGTTTGGTTTGTAGTATGTTTTGAAAGGAATTGTAATCTGTTAAAGAATTGTAATTTGAATGAATTGTAATTGAAAGAGTTGTAATGTGTTGGAATTGTAATTGATGGAATCTGTCACTGTGTTTGGTTGGTACTTATCGTAATGTAATTCAAAATTTTTTAATAAATCTTAAATAATAAAAAAATAAAAAATGTTAATATTAATAAATTATAATAATAAAAAATAAAATAATAATAATAATATTTATTATTATTATTATTATTATTATAGTATAATATAATAATAATAATAATAGAAAATAAAAATAAAATAAATAATAATATTAATAATATAGTAATAATAACAATAAAATATTTTAATAATAATATTAATTAAATATTTAATAATAATAATAAATATTTTAATAATAAAAATAATAATAATAAATTTTAAATTAATAATAATAAAAATAAAATAAATAATAATATAATAATAATAAAATATTATAAAAATAATAATAAATAAAATATTTAATAATAATAAAAATAAAATATTCTGTAATAGTATAAAATATTAATAATAATAATAATAAATATTTTAATAATAATAATAATAATTTATAATTACTGATTTTTTAAAGTAAAAATTCTAAATTACGGCGTAATTCAAAACTTTCCATCTGACTTCCTATGTTATCTAAATTCCCTCACTTGATGTAATTGGAGTGGTTGAATTACAATTACAACGGAAACCAAACAGCCTACGTAATGTAATCTTAATTACAATTCCTTCTAATATGCAAACCAAACATGCTATGTAATGTAATCTGAATTACAATTACATCCAATTACGCCCAATTACAACGAACCAAACGCACCCTTAACGATCTCACTTCAGATGAAAGTTAGTATATATTGCACTTACAAGAAATATTGCTACTTGGCTATAGCTCATGTATTTGGCCAGTTAACTCTTCAATTCATTAACCTTCCTGCAATCATAGGATATAAATTCTAGATTAACCACAATTCATAAAACTATGTTTAACCACAATTCACAAAACTATGTTTCTACCATGTCACTGGTCTTGAAGGAATTTCTTTTGTCAAATACGAAACTGATGTGCAGCAAGTAATAATAGAGCAAAATCAAATAAACGAATCTACTAATACCCGTGCTAGGACTATATACCAGGAAATTTTCAATTATTTCATTCAAGCTAAACTTCCATTAAATACCAAAAAACCATGCAAGTACCTGTGATATTGGTAACGTGTGCTTAACACCTCAAAGCAATTTTATCCAGAAACTTTATGGCATATCTTATGTAGGAATAAGCATATAAGTACTCAAATGGCAATCCATAACACATTTGACCCGTTACCCGACCCCAAAATTTCTAATTTTTATCAATCCCATTCGACCCATTACTCGACCCCGAAATTTGCCACCACCCATCGTTTACGGTTCTAAGGTGAATAAGCTAGCTTATTCATTACCTAAAAAAGCCAGTTAGTTACGGTCCTAAGGTACAAAATTTCCAGCTTTTCTCTCACTGGCCCTTGAAAAATACATAAGCAAAACATGTCATTTTTCAGGATAACCAAATTTAAAGTGTTTGAATCAGCATATATTGGCAGGTGCATATATGCTTATATAATTATATTTAAAGAGAACAATTACATTTTTAAAAATAGTACACGATAAGCATAAGAGTTTGAGCTAAAAATAAACATTTTTTGATATAAAAAGTACCGTATTTGGTTAGCTAAAAACAAGTGCATATGCTGGCACCAATTTCTACATGCTCCTGTAAGTATTGAAGTTCAACCGGCAAAAAAACATTCCTTGAAATCAACATCTATATCTTAACCGAATATCAAATGGAGTATTATGTTTTTCTATAAATTACGTGTATTTGTAGTGGGAATATTTTACTAGGGCTACGAATTCTTGAACACATAATGAGAGGGTTTGTAATTGTACCTGATTTTCAGATGGAAAAATAAATCGCACTGATACCTAAAATATATACTTTATAATATTTTCACAAGTGCAATTAAGAAGATAATTCTCTAAGGAATATTTACTCTTTAAAATATTATATATATATATACTTATATATATATAATTTATATATATATATATATATATTTATATATAATATATATATCTTATATATATTATATCATACGTATGTTTATGATAAGTATGATTTCCCGGGTGTTTCCCCAACGAATTTGAGTAAATTAAAACCTCGCTTGATACTGGATTCTTATTTTTGAATGGTGATTCGAAGATTGATTGGGTTTTCTATAACTACTAATAAAACATGCAATTAAAAATAATTAATGCACTTTAACAAATAACGGGTAAACAAAATAACGCTGACAATTGCAAGTAAATCAAAATTAAGTCCTAAAAAATCAACTAAATTCCTAAATAAGACCTAGGACAAAAATAATTTTTGGAAAAGGAAAACATTTTTTTTAATTGTTTTGAATTTTTTATGAACTAAAAATAATATTAATTAATTAAAATCATAAAAAATAGCAGGATTAAGTACTAAAATTTAGAAAAAAAGATTTTTAACTTAGAAAAGTCTAAAAATAACACAAAATACTCAGAAAACTATTTTTACTATTTTAATATTAAAATCCTATTTTCACAAATCAAAAATAAAGGCATAGAAAGAAAATGAGATCTAAAAAGTGTGTAAAATGATTTTACAGAATGTAATAAACCTCAAGCAATTTTTTTTAAAACTATAAAATTATTTTTTTTGTATTTTTATAAAACTTTTTTCTATTTTTAAATGCTTTTCGAAAATTAAAATACAAGAAAAATTATAAAAAATACAAAACTTAATGAAAAATTATGAAAAAAATAAGGAAAATTCTAAAATGAAACTAAGATCCTATGAAAACTAAGAGGAAGAGCCCAGCTTAAAGAATAAGCTCGACTCGATCCCTGAATTTAGTTGCTTACACCCTTTTTGCACCCTTTTTGCAAAAAGGGTGGCTTACACCCTTTTTGCACCCTTTTTTTTATTTTTGCTTTTTATTAAAAACTGAATATTAGGGTTATAGAGGACACAAAAGTAAGCTATTTTAATAAAAGGGACATAAGCTGAAAACCACTATTAAGCTCTTAAACAGCTTATCAATAAGCTGCCTTCAGAAAGTGGGGATTTCCCATTGGTTTTACTTATAAGCTTTGTATAAAAGATTTCATTTTAAGCTCAATTTGAGAAAGAAAAGGTGATCTAGCAAGCTTATGATTTGCTTAATCTAAAAATGAAAAGTAAATTAACCTAGAGATAGATTAAGCTAACTAAAATTAAAGGTAAAATGCTAAACTCAAGAAGAAATAAGTAACAAGCATTATAAAATCCATTATGAAGCTCATTCTTAATAAGCTAAATTGATTATAAGCTTTTAAATCTAATCAAACAATCCTAGTTATGAAACTAATGCAAAAAAACCCTTAGTCTATAAGCTAAAATTTGAATTAAAAAGCTATTTATTCAACCGATTGTTTATGGTTTTTGGTTTTTCTTAGTTGAAATTTGACAGCAGAATAAGCTAGGAAAATAAGCTAGAAAATAAAATTTAAGTCTTAATCTATATTAAGCTGTAACTACTCTATATCCTATTCTAACCTTAAGAGCTAAAGCCTATGATTACCTAGCTAAAATTTAAGCTAAAAGTGACAGCAGGAACAGCTTGGTTCCTGCTGATGCACTTGACTCAAGTGCAAAGCAATAGTGCAAGGTCGACCTGTGTTGTCTCTAACTGCTCTAATCCACACTTTGCTTAGAGTGTTTCAATACAAAGAACTAAGCAGCATCTAAACCTTGAAGGCTTAGATCTAATATTCACTTAGATAAAAAAAGTAAAAAATTGCCCTGGTGCTGAGATGAGTGAATTAAGTCACAAATTTATTAAAACTTCAAACTATTTGTTCAAACCTTTCTAAGACTTGTTAATTTGTAACAACTCAGCTGACTCAAGAGTTTTGCACAAATTTTATTGACTTTTAATGGTCAAAATGGCTTATGCTAAACACCCCTTTCTTTCTATGACAGATTTGAAAAACCTTGAAAAAAATTAAAAAAAAAAACAATATTTTTTTTTTTTTTATTGTTAAAACTTACAACAAAAACTAGATATTAACTAGCTTATATCAAACTTAATTAACATGAATTAACAACTAAATAAGCATTAATCTAAGATTTAAGATATTTTACTTATTTTTTTGGTTTTTTAAGGCTTATATGACAGATTATATAAAAACTATGATCTAGGCTATGAAAAAAAAAAAAAAAGCCAAAAAAAAAAAAATAAAAAAACAAATCAACAGATTATCTATGTGACTATTAGCTAAAATAAAACACAAATAAGCAATAATAAGCTAACTTATTAAGCAAATAAGCAGATTCTAAACACTGATATGTATAAGGGGGGGGGTGGGGTGGGTGGGACCCCCAACTTTTTTTTTTTTAATAAAAAATAGGCTAGGAATTTTAAAGGATTTAAAAGAGAACTTACAAAAGTCCTTCTAGCAAACAAGAGGTACCTTTTAAGCGCTGCGACAAAAGCTCCATCAGTTATTATAAGGCTAGTGGTAATAATCCATGGGTTCTCTTCCATTCCTAGATCCCCTTCCTTTAAGCTTAAATCCAATAAAGTCCAAGGTAAATGTAGTTAAGCTGTTTTAAGGTTTAGATAAGTTTATTTCTGAATTGATTAAGCTCTATTTCAGCTTATAGACGGAAAAGGCTTGTCATGAGCTTATTAGCTTATTGAAACAGTTTGCCTGATTGAGAGAGCTTATGAGTTAAAAGAAAAGAGAACTTTATAACAAAATTAAACCAAATTTCATTAAAAAAAACTAAATTACATTACTTAAAAAGAAGTTACAACTGATTTTAAATCAAAATTACATTAAGCTTAAAAAAAACTACACTAGGCTAAAACTAGAAAAGAAAAAGACGACCCCATGTGTGTGTGATGAGGGTGCTATTTATAGCACCATAGTGAAGCCTCTATGCCTTTGAGTCTCTGCACGCTCCTCTTAATCTACACCCTTTAATTCTTCAATCATTGGATCTTAAGTTTTAGCGGTGGATTCATAAGTGACCTACACGGAATTGCCAAGTTGCAATCATTGTGAGCTCACTTGTGCTTCTTCTTTGGTAGAAATAGTACAAAACCCAATTCCATAGTGCTTCCTTGCTTCTGACGTAGCTTTGATCAACTGAGATAGGAGAAGCTATTGGTTGCTTTGATAAGACTGAATTAACCTTGCCATTTCATTGTACTACACTTGAATAGACGTAATCACCCTTCAATTTTAAAAAACCCTTTGATTTACCTATGGTGAAAGTTAGGGACGATGGGTGAATAGTGATTGGGTTTGGCGCCCAAATTATAACTGAAAGGGTAATTTTCAGTTATAACTTTGGCTAAATTACAAATCCAGTCCTTGTGTATGTTTATAAACGGTGTAGTGTAAAACGAAGTTTTGAAAATGACAGGAATAGCCCTTGTGGTTTATAGAAAAGGGTTATTGGGCTAAGGATTGGGCTTTTGGATCCGGGTGAGGCCCATTTAGGCTTAGGGACCATTTATGGACTTTTCTGAAAGTTGAGGGGTTATTTTGAAACACTTTGGGTCTTGTTGACTTTTGTTGACCAATATTGACTAGAGTTGACTGTAGATTTGACTTTTTCTGGCTTTGGCTTCTGGCTTTTGTTCACTCTTCCGTTCTCATGTCCGTGCTTGCCCGTTTTTGATGTTTTTCTTGTGATTTCTGATATATCCGTATCTGCACACATAAAACACAGAAACAAGCATATTTTTGCCATTTTTGGTCTGTTTTGGGTTTAATTGGGTTATTTTAAGCATAAATGGATATGTGTATTTTACACTTATCAAAATTTCACAAACTAAACGATTGCGTGTCCTCACGCAATATCACATGCCTTATAACTAAATACCTCAAAACTTCCTCAAACTAAACCTTTGAAAAGTAGCAAAGATTTTTGTTGAGAGAGTTAAGAGATCACAAGTTATAAAACACCCGATTTCCCATTTTCAAAGATTTTTCTTTTTTTATGATTTTTCTTGATAATTAACTACCTAACTACAACTTTATTTGTGTTGACATAATGTATTGTTTTCATTACCTTATTGGTAACTTTAAGGATCATATAATAAAAAGCATAATTAAGTGTCTAAAAGATAACTGTATTCATCCCGATTTTTTCACTTGTCCACGTAAGCTTAAAAACAATGATCATTGTCAATTAAGTCATGACAATAACACTCTCATAATAATACTAATTGTGTACTTCTTTTCCTCCCTTCAAAATCCTACTTTTGTATCTCAAGATTTTACTTAAGTCATAGTCCCGAAGAGGCTCTTTAAGGACTTGTTTTTTCGATACTTATTGATTCCAAAAATAAAGCGTTAACGGTTTAAGAACGCAATAATTAGCTCCCTAGCCCTTTCAAAGATCAAATGTCATCAAGAATAAAAGTCTCAATCGAGGCAACCCAAAATTTGGCTTTTTGAGGCTACTTAAGAAAGGCACATTCAAGTCATATACCGAAGGCTCTTTAAAAACATTGAATGGACCAGTTTATTTGCACATATACCCTTAGGCTTCTTTAAGGCACAAATAAGACAAAAATAAGCAACTTTGTTTATACCTCAGTCCTTTAGAAGGCTACAACATCGGTCACGCCTCCGACAAGATGTAGCAAACATATTTCGACTTCGGTAACTTCCTCGACCTTTTAGAAGGCTGTAACATCGGTTGTGAGCCGGCAAGATACAACAAACTTTTATCAGTCTCGGATTATTATTGAATTCTACTTATCCCATATACCCTAAGGCTCTTTAAGGAATAAGCAAAATATTTATTAATGTGATACATATAGTATGCCAAATTAAGTATTCCTGATGTGTACTCATCCTAATCACAAAGGAACTAAAGAAAACTTCTATTAGCTAATTATTAACCAAAAAAATGCACAACTCTATTTATTAAACATTTATATATAAAGGTGAAACAAGCTAATGGGAGAAAAAGCCACAATTAACACTTATGAGCTTGAAAAACCAATATTCTACGTTTAATGTCCAAGACTTTAAAAAACAACACTATCATTTCTTATTCTTCACAAAAGAAATTTGCAAATACTTAGCCTATATAAAATCCAACTCGGCATATTTAAAATCTACTTGAGATTAGCACAAGTCTTCATTTACTAATGATTTCAAGTCTAGCATGTTTAAAGTCTACATGAGACTAGCACAAACTATCATCATTAATTGTTAAGGAAGAAAGCTAGAACTCTACACGTACGATCGGGTCAAAAATTACTTCTTATTCTTACCAGCGGAAAACCTACATTTTTGTCTTAACACTTTTTTTTTATATAACAAAATAACAAGACTGAAAAATTTAAAATTTTTGCTATTTTTGTGGGAAAACGGGTACGTGAGAACAAAACAATAAGCAAGCAACATCAAATCGATAGATTCCCTTCCCCAAACTAAAACGAAACATTGTCCTCAATGTTTAAAGTCGGGTTTCTACGAAAATCTAAGCCGTTTATGAGGTATGCAAAGATAAACGTTAATCGATTATGATGAAAGGATATGGATCTCCCCAAACTAAATTCACACAAAGGATGAGAAGCTCGAGTAGAACGGGAAACAACACCGGACACGAGAGGCTTCAAAGAATTTGTTGGGAGAATCCTGCAAAAATCACAACAAGCAACAAACATCGAATAATCGGAAAGAGAACAAGCCTTTCTCAACACAACACCTAAGATAATAGAAAGAAAATAGAAAAGATAAGCATGGGGTGAACTCCCACGAAGCGGCTTGTTTTTTATCACCGAGTTGCAAGCTCGACTCTTCAGTTATCCTTAGGGAAATGTCTGGAGGTCCTGATACCAATGGTGGTGTATCCCCTCCATAGTAATTGCTTAAGACGGTGGCAGTTGACCTTGAATTAGAACATCTGTAAAGAGACAACTTGCAGTGCCATAAGGATAAACTTCGTTATTGTGAAAGTGCCGAGACCATCGGACTTGAGCTTTTCGGAAAAAATCTTTATTCGGGAGTTGAAGAGAAGGACCTTGATCAACTACATTGAAGATTCTGTTCTTTTATCTTGGAATCGTTGAAGCTTCTTTGTCTTCTCTTGTAGATTAACGAGTTCTCGTAAGCTTGATCACGAAGCACGCTAAGTTCATTGAGCTAAGCTTTCGATGAACGCCCGCGTCTTTAAAATCGAAGTTGCAATGCTTGAGAGCCCAAATAGCTTTGTTGTTCTAGCTCAACTGTAAGTGACACGCTTTTCCAAAGCTAACTTATATGGAGTACATCCTATCCGGAGTTTCTTATAGCGGTTCTGAAAGCCCATCATGCATCAGCTAACTGTCGGACCACGAGGCACGTTTTCTCGAACCGTCCTCTCTAAAATTCATATTTTGAGACCTCTGATTCGGACTATCAACTTGACCACTCGTTTGAGGATGGTAAGAGAGTCGAAAAGACGATGGGATGACACCATAATTAGACATAGACTTTAACAATTTTGTAAGGTTATAGAAAATGGGTCCCACGATCGCTTTATGAATTGCTCTTCGGAGCACCGAATCGGGAAGAAAAGGATTTTAGAATTTAACAACTACACTAGCATTGTTGGTAGGGAGCGCTTTCGCTTCAACCCACTTGGACAGATAAGTCGACTGCTACTAGACATATATTTGTTACCCTAGATGACGAAAAAGGTCCCATAGACAACGATACCCCATAAAATCGAAAATCTCACAAACTTGATTATAATTTTGAGGCATCTCATCATGTTGAGAGGATGTTTGCCTTGTGATTTTGACAAGAATCACAGGTTTTTGTTGGTTTTGACAAATTCGTAGCATCCGTAAAATGGTGGGATCCCAATAAAAAGCGGCATCAAAAAAATCTCTTGCGTAAAGGTGGCTCCAAGTTCCCCCGGTGGGTCCACCTATGGACAAGCTTCGAAATTTCGAAAGCTTCTTTGCATCTACACATCCTTCGATTATTCGATCCGGACTATCTTGAAAAGAAAAGGGTCATCCCAAAAATAATGTTTTACATCTTTAAAGAACTTGTTTTTCTCTTGAGTTGACATTCCTTTTTTTATGAATTTCCCCGCGTGGTAGTTAGCAAAGTCGGCGAACCACGGGGTACTTTGGTCTTTGGAAGTTAACACACTTAAAGTCTCTAAAGGAAAAGTCTCGGTAATCTCTTTTGGATCAAAAGTATTTTCGTAAGGATTTTCAAGACGAGATAGGTGATCGGCTGCATAGTTTTCAGCTCCCTTAGTATCGATAACCTTAAAATCAAATTCTTGAAGAAGTAAGACCCAGCGAAGCAATCTTGCTTTGGCGTCTTTCTTATTGAAGAGGTATTTTAAAGCGGAGTGATCCGTATAAACAACACTCTTGTTCATGATTAGATATGATCGAAACTTCTCGAAAGCATAAACAACTGCAAGCATCTCCTTCTCGGTTGTTGTATAATTAGATTCTGCTTCAGTCATCGTCTTACTTGCATAATGAATGGGTCGAAAATGCTTCTCAATCCTTTGTCCTAGAACCGCACCTATTGCGTAATCACTTGCATCGCACATGATTTCAAAAGGTTGGTCCCAATTTGGAGCAATGAGAATTGGAGCTTCGGTCAACTTCTTTTTCAATGTTTGAAAGGCTAGAATGCAATCTTCTGAAAAAATGAAAGGAGTGTTTTTCTCTAAGAGATGGGTCATGGGTCGAGAGATTTTGGAAAAGTCTTTGATAAATCTTCGATAGAATCCAGCATGCCCGAGAAAACTTCGAATTCCTTTAACGGTCGTTGGATGAGGAAGCTTAGAAATTACATCAATTTTAGCCTTATCGACTTCAATTCCTTTTCTAGAGATCTTATGTCCTAAAACAATGCCTTCTTTAACCATGAAATGGCTCTTTTCCTAATTTAGTGCTAATTTGGTGTCTTCACACCTTTTAAGCATTTTATCTAAATTGGCAAGACACGAGGAAAAAGAATCTCCAAAAACTGAAAAATCATCCATAAAAACTTCCATCGTTTTCTCTATCATATCGTGAAAAATGGCCGTCATACAACGTTGGAAAGTTCCGGGAGCATTGCACAATCCGAATGGCATACGACGGTACGCGAAAGTTCCGTATGGGCACGTAAAAGTAGTTTTCTCTTGATCTTTAGGTTCAATGGGGATTTGAAAATACCCTGAAAAACCATCTAAGAAACAATAAAACTCGTTGCCGGCTAATCGCTCTAACATTTGGTCCATGAATGGTAACGGAAAATGGTCTTTACAAGTTGCTTCGTTTAACTTTCGATAATCGATGCAAACTCTCCATCCCGTGACTAATCTTGTAGGCACCAGCTCATTTTCTTCGTTTGTGACAACGGTCATACCACCTTTTTTAGGAACACAATGGACTGGACTAACCCATGGACTATCCGAGATTGGATAAATCAATCCTGCGTCAAGAAGTTTTTCTACTTCTTTCTTGATGACGTCGTGGATTTTAGGGTTAACCCTCCTTTGATGTTGGACTGAAGGTTGGTAATCATCTTCTAAAAGGATTTTGTGAGAGCAAAACTCTGGATCTATGCCTCGGATATCAGAAAGTTTCCAAGCAATTGCTTGTTTTCGGTTTTTGAGAACATTAATGAGTGAGGTCTTTTCTTCTTGGCTTAAATCTTTTGAAATTATGACTGGAAGCTTGTTATTTTTCTCTAAAAATGCATACTCGAGATGCGGAGGTAACTCTTTAAGCTCGACTTCGGGAATTTCATCTTTTGGTTCATAAGAAGTAGCATATTCGACTGAAGACTTCTTTGGTTCGACAACTTTAAGATCTTTTTGAATTCCGGGTAAGTAATCTCCTTGGTTTGGTGAAGGTAATGGATCACTGTTGAGAAGTGCCTCAAGCATGAGAATGTCACCCTCGGGATCAAAGTATGTAGCATTGAAAACTGGTGAAACTGGTTCATCATCGATTGCTATGAAAGCATCGGCTTCTTCAAAGAGTAGAAAATCACTTTCATCAAAAGGAGTAAGTGTTGGAGATGAAGTAGAAACAATCGGATCGAAGTACGGAGAAGGATTGTTGTAAGCAACGGAATCGGAAAATCCAAGTACTTCTTGTGAGTACTCTTCACAAGTAGCATCGATTAGATCAACCTTCTTCAATGATTCGAGATTGTTGTATGAAATGGAAGGTGCATCACCACATTTAAGGGTTAACGATTGATCATCATTCCTAAGAGTAATCTCTCCTTCGTAAACATCGATTAAAGCATGAGCCGTCCTAAGAAAGGGTCGCCCGAGTATCAACGGTACTCGAGGATCGGCTATAAAATCAAGAACAACAAAGTCGGCGGGAAAGTAAAACTTCCCTACTTTGACAAAAACATTTTCAGCTACACCGGTTGGTTTGGAAATTGTACGGTCGGCTAATTCTAAAACCATTTTTGTTTCGGTTAGGCCTGAGAGTTGAAGCTTTTTCCAGATGGATAAAGGCATAAGATTGATACTAGCACCTAAATCGGCAAGGGCTAAGTAACTATCAAACTCTGAAAAATCACAAGGAATGAGAAATCGACCGGGCCTCACCTAGGCTTTTCTGGGAGATTTTAAGGACAAAACCGACTACAAATTTTCATTCAACGGTGTTTTGGTTAATTCGATCAACTTGTCTTTGTTATTTAACATCTTTTTGAACATCGGAGCAAACTTTGGCATATGAATGAGAGCATCCGCGAAACTTAGCTCAAAATGAAGATTACGGAAGATTTCCATAAACTTTGAAGCTAGGATATCATCCTTTTCACGAATTTTCTCTTTGTTGAGTCTCGATGGGTAAGGTAAATTAGGTTTGGCTTTGTTAGCAACGAAAGAAGGTTCTTTGATTGGTTCTTTGTCTTTGGTTTGTTCATGGACTAATGGAGGAGGTTGGATGTCTTCGGTGCTCGGTAGCTCCGTATCCTTTGTCACCTCACTTTCCTTTTCCACCACCGGCGGTGGAATTGGAGGTCCATGTATGAAACCACCCATACGAGTTGTAATTGCCTTGGCTTCGTTCCTAGGGTTTGGAATGGTATTGCTAGGTAAAGAACTTGAACTTGAAGGTTGGTTGCTATGATAACTTTGCATGAAACTGAGCATCATTTTCTGAACAAATCTTCTTGCTTCATTTGTGAATTCATTGTAATTCTTTGTATATCATTTTGAAAATTATCAAATTCTTTGCATAAATAATTCATGTTCGCATCATTAGCTTTAGTAATAATTTTTCAAATTCCGTTTTAGACACAATTATTTGTTGGGAGGTTGGTAAGGTTTAAGTGACTTGATTGATTGTGGTTGATTGGTTGGTGTTTGGTTATGGTGGAGCTTGATAAACTTGATTTGGGTTGTTTGACGGCTTTTGATTAAAGTTTGTTCCACTGGTTTTGGTTGAAAATTAGAATTGGTTCCTTGTCGGTTTCGATTGTTTTGGGACATTCGGTTTGTATTGAAACCCTGGTGTCTCATTTTGACTTGCCAAATTAGGAAGGTTGGTTTCTTTGGAGGAAAATTTTTCAACAGCTGCGGGTTTGTTGGAATTGTTGGATATTGAGACTTGAAAATACGAGAAATCATTTCCACCTCGAGCTAACGGACAAAGGTTAAAAATGGTGAATTCGATCCACAAGTGACGCAAACCTTACTCAACTGCTTTGGACGGTCGTGCAGGAGTAGTTAACAAACTAAAGCTTTCATCTTCATTAACATTTTGTCATCTTTGATAGTCATTTATCTCGCAGAGAGCGGCTATTTGTTGCATATCAGAAAGAATTATTAGAAGGTGAAGAATTGAAAGGGAGCATCCGTACTCACCGCACGCGCGCTCTCGCACATTAGCACGACTTCTGGAGTAACGAACTTTTGGACTTGCTTTTCATTAATCGCTACAACCTTCTTGAGGCATCTTGTATAAAAAATTGCCACCTGAAGCAGAATAAATCTAATGACATCTTGATCGTTTGGTAATTTAAAGAAATTGTAAAAAGTATCGAGTTGGTGGCAGTTCCGAATAGCCATGGTTGAGGACATTGACGAATGAGTCTTTAAAACGTTCCCATGCTTCATTAAAGGCTTCGTTTGGTTTTTGGAAAAAAGTGATGATCTCATTCCGATAATAAGTGGTTTTTGAAGGTGGGAAATATTGGTTTATGAATTTTGAAACAAGGTCTCCATGTGAGAATTGATCTAGGAGGTTCTCCCCCCCTTATCCTACCCCCAATCTCGGGCTTCACCGTATAGAGAAAAAGGAAAAAGAAAAAGCTTAACGAAGTGTTCGGAACTTCTGGATGTCTAAAGTTGAAGTGGTACATTTGTTAAAAAAATCAAAGGTGATTGTTAGGATCTTGTCTATCCCGTGAAACTTATTGGCTCTTGCACAAGATTGATTAAAGGTTGTTTAAAGCTCGAATTTGTTAGCGTTGATCGGTGGAACAACTATAGCTATCTTTCATAAACCCTCGATGGGTGCTTGTATCATTTGGGCCTTGGTTCCGATTGTTACCATTTGGAAACATCGTTTTGTTCAACCAATTGGTTCTTCTGAATTAAAAAATTTTCAATAAACCGGAGAGGTTTGTTGTTGACGACGTTTCGAGATTGAGAACGAGTGCGCATTTAAAGAAAAAAACTGAAAATTAAAAAGCAAACTTTACAAAAAAAAGAAATTTTTTTTTTTTAAACAATGAATTTTATAACGGGTTACACGACAAAGACGATTAACCAAATAATCAACTACTTCACGGATTGCTCTTGAAAATTTCTTTTCAAGGTGAGCGTACTTGGTAGAGACAAAATAGGCATGTGTATAAATTCTTTGATTACGAATTTGGGAAACAACAAGTTCAACGGAAATTGAAATGATAACACCTCAGTTGAGAATGTTATATTTTGGTATTTTACCAATTGGTGATTTTTATTTCTTTAATTTTAAAAAGGAAGATTTTTTTTATTATATTTTTGATTTTTTCTATTATTTTTATTATTTTTTTGTAATCTTTTACTTATATTAATAAAAGGAAAAGGAAATATTTTTTTTTATTTTTATATTTTATAAATTTTTTTTTTGTTTTTTGAATCTATCGAAGCAAAAGACAAACTTTCGAGGATGAAAGGTATCTCAAACTAAATCAAAAATCACAAAAACGTAAGAATCTTGACAATAGTCCCCGGAGCGGCGCCAAAACTGATTGAGAGTTTTATTTACTATAAGATATATAAAAATATAATACTTTTGAAAAGTAATTAAGAAGATTAGGCCAGTTACCCTTGATAAACTTCACTCTCAAAAAATTATATAAAATATAATATATAATCGTATATTAAACGGGTAAATTTGATCCACCCGGGTCGTTTCCCCACGACTAGTGAAATTGAAACCACGTTTTAGGTTGGATTCTGATTTGAATGAAGCAAAGATATCTTTGGATAAGCTATTACTACTAATTAAGAAACAACAAATAATGACAATTAAGCAAATAAACAAATTTAAATCCCTAAAAGTGTAAACTAAAATTTCACTAGATAAAGAAAAAGTTCTGGAAATTATTAAAAATAAAAGCCCTAATTTTTATCTTTTTATAAAAGTTTAATTAAACTAATTAAAAATTAAACCTAATTACTAATTAAATCTAATAAGCTTGATTAACTACTTAACTAAGGACTAATGTCGTAACAAACTAGGAAACTAACGGGAGAACTGGCAAGCTAACGGAGGGACCAACTTAGTAAATTACTAAATTCAAAAGTTACACTATCTACCCCGAGGATCTACCCCGATAACAAGCTAAGGCCCGAATTAAGGTGAAATTTGAAAACTACACCTCCTAAAACTTCCCCCAATGGAAAAACATCACCGATGTATATGTTATTTATATCTAGTATATTTTTAGAAAAGTTACACTTTCTACCCTGAGAATCTACCCCGACTACACTAATGGGCCTTTTAAAGCTTAAAAATAAGTTGAAATTAAAAAGTGCTTATTATGAAAAACTTATAAGAGCAAAGTTGTAAAGGAAGCTAGTGGGAACAAAATTAATAAAGGCTAATAGGGCTGAAAATCTCAAATAAGCTCAATAAGAGCTTATTTCTAAACTGTTACAGAAAGGAGGGCTTATCCCTTGGTTTTAGAAAATAAGCTATAGAAAACTAAAAACTAGATCAAAATGAAAAAGGAAAGAAGCTCTAAAGAGCTTATGATGTGCTTAATCTATAAATGAAAAGAAACTAAAGCTAGAAGAGCTCTTAAACTACTGAAATTAAGCATGAAACAGGCAAACTCAGGAAATAAACAAGGAAACACAAACTCAAAATAAGCTAAAAACCTTTTTAAGAGAAATTAGACTTTGAAACTTTACGAACTTATTAAACTATTTATTATCCATCTAAATAAGCTATAAAATCTAGACTTATAAGCTGAATTATCAAATTTAAATCCTAAAGATTCTAAGTACTGTTTTTGGATTTTTCAGGCTTTTAAGACTTTTGACAGCTAAATTAAACTAAGTAAATAAGCTAGAAATTGCAATTTAAGACTTAAAATGTATTAAGCTATATTAAAACTTAAACCCTACTGAATTTAATAAGCTAAATCTTAAAATGACTGTTCTAAATTAAGCTGAGAACACAGCAGTACTAACTGAAGTTAGTACTGCTAGTGTAAATTTTCAACAGTACTTTCAAGTGAAAGTACTGCTGATGCAATTTGATTTTTAAGAACAAAATTAAGCTATGAAATAAGCTAGAGAATGAAAACTAAAACTGATTTTAAGATAAGCTATAACTAAATTTAATACTACTTGAATTTAAACTAAAATTTAAGCTAACAGTAC
>BQNB010044573.1:0-19551 GCA_026074375.1 Tanacetum coccineum
CATCCCGTGTCCGGTTTTGTCACTTTTTTGCTTGGTTTTTCGTCTTTTTGTGAGATATCCGTTCCTGCACAACACAATTAGCAAAACAAGCATGTATTTGGCATTTTGAGTCCGTTTTTGGGTATTTTAGCTCGTTTTTAAAGGTAAAAGGTATGTGTAATTAAGCACAGACCATCTAGTAAGAGGATTGCCTACAAAACATTTTGAAAATAACCAAACCTGTGTTTCTTGTCTTAAAGGGAAGCAACACAGAGCTTCTTGTAAGTCCAAAGTTCTAAATCCCATTACTAAGCCTTTATTTATGCTACATATGGATTTGTTTGGTCCAACCTTTGTAAGTAGCTTAATGCATAAGAACTATTGCTTAGTAGTCACTGATGATTATAGTAGGTTTACATGGGTTTTCTTTTTAACAACTAAAGATGAAACCAGTGAGATCCTTAAGAACTTTATCAAAGAAATAGAAAACCTAGTAGATAAGAAAGTGATAATAATCAGAAGTGATAGATGAAACAGAGTTTATGAACAAAGTTTATGGAATGATAGTTGCAAGAGAAAAAGGTATTAAGAGAGAAATATAGTGTAGCAGGACTCCTAAGCAAAATGTGTAGCTGAGAGGAGGAATAGGACACTAAATTAAGGCTGCTAGAAACAATGTTAGATGACACTAAGTTACCTACCATATTTGGGCTGAAGCAGTTTCTACTTCATGTGAAGTCTACTTCAACTCCTGTTGATTTAGAAAAGCCTTTGGTCAAAGATAGAGATGCTGATGATGTTGATGTGCATCTCTATAGATCTATGATTGGGTCTTTGATGTATCTCATAACATCTAGACCAGATATCATGTTTGAAGTATGTGCATGTGCTAGATTTCAAGTTACTCCAAAGACATCTCATCTCTTAGCAGTCAAGAGAATTTTTAGATATTTGAAAGTCAAACCAACTTTAGGCCTTTAGTATTCTAGCGATTCTCCATTTGAACTGGTTGCTTATACTGATAGTGACTATGCTGGAGTAACTTAAGATAGGAAGTCTACAATTGGAGGTTGTTAGTTTTATTGAAATAGGTTGATATATTGGCAGTATAAGAAGCAAACTGTGGTTGCCACTTCTACAACTAAAGCTGAATATGTAGCTGCTGCTAGTTGTTGTAGACAAGTATTTTGGATTCAAAACTAATTGCTAGATTATGGGTACAATTTCATGAATACTGTTATTAATATTGACAATAACAGTACTATCTGCATTATTGAAAATCTTGTTCAACATTCTAAAACAAAACATATAGAGATTAGGCATCATTTTATAAGAGATTGCAATGCTAAAAAGTTAATACAAATGGTTAAAATTCATACTGATTATAATGTTGCAGATTTTCTTACAAAAGGTTTTGATGCAGGCAGATTTCAGTACTTGGTCTCAAGTATTGGAATGCTTAATCTTTAAATGTCTATATCTCTTTATGTTTTTGTAAAAGTTTTGTAAAGGATTAATACTGTTAGGCAGAAAATTACTACTGCTAGGCAAAAGTTAATGTTGTTGAGATGACATGGGCACCAAAGGTACAACTGTTTAACCAAATTCTTATCTCTTAAAGCATTGTTTGAGGGGAGGCTCCTTATTTATACAACCAAAAATCATGAATGAAAGGATGTGTTATATCATAAGTATGTTTAAAAGAATAAAAAACATCTAGACATATCAAAAGAGGTCGGGACACCAAGATACCTCAGTCTAGTGGTCCTCCTGACAAAGGTTGGTGATGAGGCTATCCATAAGGAGTTGGGTGAGAGAATGGAAAGGGCTGCCACTACTACTTCTAGCTAAGAAGCAGAGCAGGACAATGGTAACATCAAATAAGACCTAATCTATGGCAACACTTAATGGATCAACTCCTTAGGGAATTGGTTCAGATAGTGCTCCTAGGTTCCAACATACCATATTAGGGGATGTGAATGCTCAAACTAGGTTTGAGATTACATCTAAACAATCTAATGATCCACATCTCTCAAGAGGTTACACACTTGGAAGTAGGGAGGACAATATAAAACTATTGGAATTGATGGAACTTTGTACACAACTGTCATATAAAATAGAAAAAGTGTTTTGGTAAGCCAAAAGAAATAAGAGATTATGTGAGCTTAAAAATAGAAAGAGAGATGTGTGCATAAAAACATAAATGAGTGATTATGTAAGCAAAAAGAAATGAGAGATAATGTGAGCATAAAAATAGAAAAAGAGCTTGTGTGAATCAAATTTGATGATGAAAGTTGCTTTTTGGAATGAAATTTGGGTGCTTACTAGTGTCTTATTCTTAATGCAGCTCAACTTCAACTTAATGCTGCTAAGCTTAAGTTAATGTTGTTAGGCTTAAATTAGTGCTGCCCATATTTGTTTATGTTGTTAAGCATAAGTTAATGCTGCCAGTTCAAGTTACTGCTTCTGAGGGTGAATTTATAAATATTTCGATTAAGGGTTTCATTTACTTCTTTATTCGATTTCAATCATTCAAACACTCTCTAACCATAAACCCTAATTCAATTTTCATCTTTGATCATCAAAATCATCATTATGTCAAGCCTTAAGTTTGCTGAAACGCACAATGTGGTCGCGTTCTTGGAAAAACCTGTAGAAAGTGATGGGTTTGCAAAGATAATTGATTTCCTAAAAGCAAGTTCTATTCATTATGCTTTAACAGTTAATACAATCTTCTACACATCTTGTATTGAACAATTTTGGGCAACTGCCAAGGTACAGATAGTAAACGGAGTGCGTCAGTCACAAGCCCTAGTTGATAAAAAGAGGGTTATCATTACGGAGTCAAGCTTTACGAGAGATCTTCACTTGGATGATGCAGAAGGTACTGATTGTCTGCTAACTGCTACTATTTTTGAAGAACTAGAACGTATAGGGTATGAAAAGCCTCCTCAAAAGCTTACTTTTTATAAAGCCTTTTTCTCTCCATAGTGGAAGTATTTCATTCACACTATTACATAATGCCTAAGTGCTAAATCAACTGCATGGAATGAGTTTAGTCATTTAATGGCTTCTTTGATCCTATGCTTGGCAACAAATTAGAAGTTTAATCTGTCTAAGTACATTTTTTATGCTATGTTGAAACACTTAGATGGAGGAGTCAAATTCTTGATGTATCCACATTTTCTATAAGTTTTCATTAATCAACAACTTGGAGATATTTCAACTCATAAGAAGATTTTTGTTAATCCCTTTCACACAAAGAAAGTTTTTGCTAATATGAAGAGAGCTAGAAAGGATTTTTCTAGGAGAATAACACCCTTATTTGATACTATGATGGTTCAAGCTTTTGAAGAAGTGGGTGAGGATTCAGATCATCCATTTGATCAACCATCTACATCCTCTAAACCCAAGAAGAAACAAACATCTAAGAAGACTTAGAGTAAGGAGGCAGAGGTTCCTCAAGATGAGACAGAGCATGAGGAAAGTGTACCCACACCTTCCAATGATCCACAACCTAGTGGTGAGGATAGCATGCAACTAACTGATTTGATGGTTTTATGTACCAAATTGCAAACACATGTTCTTGATTTAGAAAAAGCAAAGGATGCTCAAGCAAAGGAGATTGCTGCTTTGAAGAAGAGGATCCAGAGGTTGGAAAGGAAGAAAAAGTCAAGACCTACAGGTTTGAAGAGACTCAAGAAAGTTGGTATGTCTAGGAGAGTTGAGTCCTCTGAAGATCAGGAGAGTTTGGGTGATCCTGAAGATGCATCCAAACAGGGGAGGAGTATTGCAGATCTTGATAAGGATGATGATGTAACTTTAGTTGATGAAACTCAAGAAAGACAGGATGATGAATTGATGTTTGATACTGGAGTTTTGGATGCTGATGAGATGCATGTTGAAGCTAAAATTGATGAGAAAGATGAGCAGAGTACCAAGCTTGATGATAGTATTGCTGGTGAATAAGTTACTACTGCTAGTGTTGAAGGTAGTGCTGCTCCTACAACTATTAAGGAAATTACTTTGGCTCAGACACTTATTCAGATCAAAGCAGCTAAGCCTAAAGTTGTTACTACTGCTGCTACAACAACAACAACAACTACAAGACCCAAGGCTAGAGGGGTAGTAGTATAGGAGCCAAGTAAGTTCAGAGTTCCATAAGAGACACAACCTTCAAGTTCTAAAGATAAAGGAAAAAGTATTATGATTGAGCCTGCAATTCCTTTAAAGATAAAAGATCAAATTACTCTTGATGAACAAATTGAAAGAGATATTCAAGCTAAGCTGGATGCTGAATTAATAGAAGAAGAAAAGCTGGCAAGGAAACAAGAAGAAGAAGCCAACATAGCATTGATTGAGTCATGGGAAAATACACAAGCTATGATGGAGGCTGATAGATTGCTGGCTGAGAGACTCCAATCAAAAGAAAGAGAGGAGTTGACAGATGAGGAAAACGAAAAACTATTTTTGGAACTGATGGAGAAAAGAAGAAAACATTGTGATGCACTTAAAGCACAAGAAAGAGAAACAAACCTCCTACCAAGGCACAAAAGAGAACTTAAATGTCTACCTATCTTAAGCACATAGGTGGATACACAAACAAATAGCTAAAGGGAAAGAGTTTTGATGAAATTCAAAAGTTGTTTGACAAGGAAATGAAGAGGGTAAATACCTTTGTGACTATGGGTTCTGAGGTACATGAAAGCAAAGAAAAGAAGGTAGAAGGTAGTGAGGAGATAGCTAAAGATAACAGAAAGAAGATGTTTGGAAGGAAAAGAGCAACAACAAGAATCCTTAAAGAAAACAAGAATGGAGGAAGACAAAGAGTTAGATGAAGTTGAAGAAGATGATGAAGCTGAGCTAAAGAAGCATTTGGTGATTAAAAAGGATGAAGATATAGCCATTGATGCTATACCACTTGCTACCAAACCACCTGTGATTATTGATTACAAGTTTCATAAAGAAGGTATGATGGTACACTATCAGTTGATAAGAGCATATGGAAGTTCCAAGAGATACTCTTTAATGATAAGGATGCTATAGGGTATAGATAGAGAAGACTTGGAGGCTCTTTGGAGTTTAGTCAAGACAAAATGTAGTGATATAAGGCCTGAAGATAAATTTGAAAGAGTGTTGTGAGGAGATTTGAAAGTCATGTTTGAACCAGACATAAGGAGTGATGTATGGAGAAATTTACAAGGATACAGGCTGACCATTTGGAAGTTGATTGATTCATCTGGAGTCCACTTTGTAAGGTTTGAAAATGTCCACATTTTTATGTTGGTTGAAAAGAGATATATATTTAATGTGTAAGCACTCTCACCAATATGCTAGTACAAGAAACTTCAAATAGATCATCTTAGATGAATCTAACAATTGCAAAGCTTATGGTGAAGCACAAAAAGGTCAATGAAAGGTTTGAATGCATCTTCCTGAGTATGATGAAGACTTTTAAAGAAGAAACTTGAAAATTCAGTAGATGAACATCAAGTTTAGTGAGATTGTTGGGACATAAAAGACTTCATGATTTTTAAAAGTACAACTGCTCAGTTACATATGAAATTATGCTAAGTATTTAGTACTAGGTAGTATAATGTTACCATTGCTAGTTACGACATTAGTTATAATTTGTACTGAAAGCATAAAGTTACAGCTGTTTAGTTGAAGTTAAACTGCTCAGTGTGATGACTAAAATATAAGCTAATAGTTATGCTGCAAGTAGTAAAAGTTTAAGACTGCAATACAAGTTACTATTGGTATTATATATTAGTACTGCTAGTACACAATGTTACTACTAAGCTTATGTTTATTATTGCTAAGCTGGAGAAAAATACAACTGATGGATTAGGATTACAACTGCTTGAAGACTTTCTACTGTCAAGAGGATAAAGACGAATTAAAGAAATAAAGATTGTTTTGAGAACAAGAATACTTGTGAAGATAAGTATTGAGATATTTATGTACAAGATATACATAATGTATTTATTTAAAAGATTTCGTTTATGTTTAGAAAAGATTAAGATATCTTAGGAATGTATTGTAAGCCGACTAGGACTCCTTAATCTATAAAAGGAGGCTCTAGGGCATTAGTTGAGATATCAGTTTTGCATATAAGTCTTCATAGTTGTCAAAGTCGATTAAGAAAAGCTTCAAGGTTGTAAACCCTAGTACTAAGTGAAGAGTACTCGTATTATTGATCTAATAATATTGGAGCATTTGGTTATATCTTTATTTGTTCAAGATTATTGTTTTACTCATAATACTTCTAGGTATTAAGGTGTAGATTCCGCATACACTTTAATATACATATAATGTTTCTACAACAAGTTATTTTGAATTTATCCAAGGTAATTTAACCTTAGACAACCTAAGGAATCGATCTAGGTTTGGGATCAACGGTAAAGACTGCCATTTACCTTTTAAAATCGAACACCGTGCGTACTAGGCCCTAAAAAACTATAATCCAAATCTCATCGATGCTGGTGAGAAAAGAATGTTCTAGTTACATGAGTTAGATGAATTCCGATATCAAGCATATGAAAACTCTCGTTTATACAAAGCAAGAACTAAAGTCTGGCACGACAGGAAACTCAAAATGAGAAAAGAATTCAAACATGGAAACAAAGTGCTATTATTTCATTCTAAATACAAATTCAAATAGCCGAAACTCAGATCTCGTTGGCTTGGACCATACGTAGTGAAACACCAATATCAATCCGGATATGTTGAACTATATGGAAAAGATGGCAAAACGTTTATTGTTAACGGTCATCGACTCAAACTCTACCATGAAGAAGATAATGACCTAAGGGAAGAACTCACTCCCTTCTTTCCCAAAGAATGAAACCAAGAAGTACAAGTCTAGCTAATGACTCTCTTAAAAATTAAGTGTTTCTCGAGAGGCAACCCGTGCTTTATCTTAAGAGTAGAGGAGTCCCTCCTCTTTTGTTTTCTTTTTCTAAAAAAACAAAAATTATTTTCCTTTTGTGTGCTTTTGTGTGTTTACTCTTATGCAGGTAGTAGAGATTAAACCTGAAAAATTATGGCGTTTGCTCAAAGACAAGCTCTCTCAAAGCTATATATCTATGCCCGGGAAGTACTGTTTCCCTTAATTTTCCATATTTACAATATTTATCAGTTCTCACATTGAGGGCAATGTTCAACTTAAGTGTGGAGGGAACCAATATGAAAAATTAATCATATCCCTCCATGTTTGCCCTGTAATCTGGCAAAGTTTTCAACTAATATTTTATGAAAAATCAAAAATCTAATATAAATATGCTTTTCTTCCGGAAACTAAAAAATGTATACTCTTAGTAAGGCAAATCCAACCGGATTGACACTGTAACTAGCACAAAACCAGTCTGCTAAATAATGAGAGTTAAACCTTAAAAAATTCAGATATCCACCTTTGATACCTAAGATAATTTTTACCTTTAGCTTGTTCGAGTTAAGGTTTGAATGCAATTGCAAGTGTCTCATCCGTCATTACGGTTGTGTATTTGTAATTTGTCGCCTTTTCTGGAGCATTGGTATTGGTTGAAAATTATATGAGTGAGCCGGTAATTTAGTAGCTCTAGAACTTGTGTTTGATCATCATTTACTAAACCGCAGTGAGGTTAATTTATAGACAAAATCGTATGATAAGAGGTGAAGTAAATCCCATGTAACTCCTATATCTGCAGCAATCACTTTTAGTGCTATCCCGCTAAACTATCCAAAGTTGAAGAAAAATGCTCAATGAAAGAAGTTCCATGCCTGCCTTAGTAAGCGTTTGGTAAAAAAAAGAGAAAAAAAAGTTCAAAGTATAAGGCTTAAGTTGGCACATGGAACCGATACATGTTATTCACCCTCATCATTATCATGTTTTGCCTCTTTGAGATATTGTCTAGGTGCTCACGCCGCATTGGGCATGTTTATGTGTCTTGTACAAGCCTATGGTAGCTATTTAGATCATGTCTGTGCAATTGAGTAACTTCACAAAATATAAACCCTATCTGAGTTGCTTGAGTGAATATAAAAACATATTCCCTATGTGAGGTGCTCTGTTATATGTCTATGTCTGAAAAGTTATTAAAATAAGTAAACACTTGTTAAAATCTAAATTTTCTCCACGTCACGATAAATGATCTTGTTTTCTCACTTAAATTGCTTGAGGGCAAGCAATAGCTAAGTGCGGAGGGATTTGATAACGCCTAAATTATACATATTTTTGGCGGCGTTATTTGTATATATTCTATCATTTCTCATGAACTTTTGATACTTAATAGCATGAAATATATGCAGGTTCACTTGAAGACATCCCGAGCTCAAAAGTCCAAAATAAAAGTGTTTATACTCTTTGGAAAGCAATTTACAAGAAAAGAAAGGACTAAAGCTAAAAATGCAAAGAAGTACCCCGCACATTTCACCAGGTATGCCACACTTCCTATCGAGTTTAAGTATTAAAAAGAATTAAATGAAGGCTGCATTAACTCACCAAATACGCCTCACATTTCAAGATATACGCCACACTTCTCAACAAGCATTAATGAAGTTTTCACCGACATAGGCAAAGTACGTCTCACATTTTAGAGTGTGCACCGCACTTAGACCCCTTCTTAGCTTATAAATAAGGACGAATTTCACACCATTTGAGATATCCCACACATTCTTCCTCCCTTAAATCTCTCTCAAATATCCTCCTAAATCCCTAAATTCAAAGACTAAGAACGAAGAACACCATCATAGTACTTAGTGAATAAAGGTTGTAGTAAGATTCGATACTTGTAACGGGTAGAGTTTAATCCATATTCTTACCCAAGCATAGTATGTTTCTTGTTTATCTTTATTATATTTTCATGAACTTCATAGCCATGAGAGGCTAAATCTCTCATGACTACTCGGTGATGTTAATATAATGATTAAGCTTTTGGTGTAGTTGCGATCTTTTTAATCTTAAGCTTATATTGAAATTATATCGTATCTTATCTTATCAACTTTGGTTATCAACTTTGATTGTATACTAATAATGGTATAGGTTGAAAGACCCGTTGTGAACTATATAGTTTTAAAGATTTGTCTATGGTCTTTATCGTTTGAAAAGAGAAATCCGCTTACGTTATGTGATAAACAAAATGGATTTGATATAATAGTAACTAGATTATTTAAGTGACACATTTGATCGAGTTAACTAGATATAAGTCTTAAGTTAAATAAGTTAATTTGTGAAAACATTTTCTGACGAAGAATCTTTTTTATAAGTTAAAGTCCTAAATTTAAGATCGTAATTATCACCATTGCTTAGGAATTATATGAAGCTATCCGAGTAGTCATCTTTATCATTATTGAATCCTGCACCATTTATCTTAAAATTATTAAAGTTTATTTTAACTATGATTATTTGAACATAAATCAAATCCCTGTGGACGACCTGGTCTTACCTAAGATATTATACTACATACATGGGTTATACTTTTACCCGGTGTGTTTCCATTTAATAAATTAGTAATTTCAGTCTTATAAATTTAAAGCTTTTTTAACACATCAGCTAGCAAGCCCTATACTTCTATGGGGGACCAATTGGTAGAATCTGATGAGGATGAAGTTGAGTTTCCTGATGACGAGACTTCTAGATATATGGCTTCGACTGATGGAGGAGGATTCCTTGAAGATGATCTTGATTTCTATGATGGATACAAGGCTCAAGTTTATGATTTACCTAAACAGATGCAGACTTTTTGTGATCAATTTGATATCCGTCTTGGTAGTCGTGTTAGGAAGTAATTTCCTTCTTTGTGTTTAGTTCATAAGATTGACATATCTCTCTTATGATTGTTTAGGTTTAAATCACAATTGGTGCATTTGTTTTACCTTTTGTTGGACTGAGGTGAGGGATTTCACCCTCATCCTATGTACTTAAACGTCTCTTTTTAGTAATATAATTTACCAGGGGGCACTTTACCAGTTTACCAAAAAAATACTTAAAACTTCGTATATATGCAAGATTATTAATATTAGAATGAAAGGACGGGTTACTGTTATATGAAAATTGTAAAAACTATCAATCTAATCCAATAACACCCAGATATGCACTCAGCCAACCTCTCCACGTGCTTATTTTCTTATCAACAAAATCAACAGATAAGTCCACAGTTGTGTGCTTATCAACAATATAAAAGAAATAGTATTGTCCCCCTAATGGATGCAACACATCCAATACAAGATCACTCTTACAAATGTCCTCACTATAACACTCAATTAAATACGTAACTAATCATAAGAACAGTTGATCAAGATGATCAATAACAAAGACTGGATACAAAGACTAGAATAAGAGAGATATAAGATTAAGAGAGAAAATGATTATCAAAACTTGTAACCCTAGAATGAGCTGATGGTTAGCTTATATAGGCAGCTACAATTCCCAATTGGCAACTTCAGCCCTTACAAAATAGAACACAACCAAACTAGCACAAACTATTAAGAGTTAGGATAAATATCAATAACATTCCCTCAAGCATGAGGTTGACCAACTCAACATACATATTTCAACACCCCTCCTCAACCTCATACTTCAAACATATCAACCATATTCAGCTATAAGCAGAATTGCTTATGCTGTGTAATACTCAAACTCTTAGTAAAGATATCAATAACATTTTTAGCTGAATTTATCTTTATAGTGCTAATAGCAATAGTAGCAACCTTCTCTCTAACCAAATGCACATCAATATCAAAGTGTTTAGTTTTCTCATGGAAAACAGGATTGGCAGTAATTTGGATAGCAGAAGTACTATCCCAATACAAAGGCATAGGAAGCAGACCATCCACATTCAAGTCTTTCAGCAAGCTAATCAACCATAAAATTTCACAGGTTGTAGATAACATGCATCTACATTCAGCTTCTGCTGAAGACCTAAAAAGGGTTTCCTGCTTCTTACTTTTCCATGAAATCAAATTTCCACAGATTTATACACAAAAACTAGACACATATTTCTTAGAAATAAGACATTTAACCTAGTCTGCATCTGAATAAGCATGCAGACTTAACTTTTTCCATGATAAAACTAGACGCCAAACCCAGGATTTGATTTCAAATATCTCAACACTCTTAACCCATCAGCAAAATGTGATTGCAGTGAAGAATTCATATGCTGTGACAAGCAGTGTACATTATAAGATATATTTAGTCTTGTAACAGACAAATATATCAATTTTCCAACCAATTTTTGATACTCAGTCAAACACTTAAGCTTTTTATCCTTTTTAGATTCAATATGACTTAAGCTAACATTCTGCTGCATAGGAGTTGCAGCAGGCTTGCAAGCAAGTAAGCCATATTAACACAACAACTCCAAACAATACTTTCTTTGAGATATACACAATCCATGTTTATTTTCCAATACTTTAATCCCAAGAAAATACTTTAAATTTCCCAAATCCTTAATTTGAAATTTTGATGCTAAAAACTTTTTAAACTTTATTATTTCATCAATGTTATTCCAACTAACTACTATATCATCTATATAGACCAACAGAACAAGATAAATCCCATTGTCATTCTTAACAAACAAATAGTAGTCATTTATGCTCTATCTAAATCCATTTTCTTTCAAAGCATTAGTTAATTTCTTATTCCATTTTTTGGGAGCTTGTTTAAGTCCATATAAAGACTTAACAAGCTTACAAACTTTGGTTTCAGACTCATCATACTAACCAGGAGGTAAATCCATATAAACATCTTCATGTAAACTACCATATAGAAAAGCATTGTTCACATCCAATTAAACAAAGGCCAGTTAAAATGAACATCAATACTAATAATACATCTAAGAGTAACCATTTTTACCACTAGACTAAAGGTCTCCTCATAGTCAATACCCTCCTTTTGACTATACCCTTTAGCAACCAATTTGTCTTTGTACCTTTCTATTTCTCCTGAACTTTTATACTTAATTTTAAACAACCATTTACGTCCAATAGTTTTCCTATTAGCGGGTAAATAAATTTAGACCCAATTATTGTTTCTAAACAATGCTTCCATTTCATTATTCATAGCTTCAACCCAATATTTATCAAGAGCAACCTTATGATAACTCTTGGGTTCACTAGACTTATTCAAGTTAGAAGCAAAACATAAGTTCATAGCAGACGGTTTAGAGTATTTAACATGCTTCTCAATACCATACTTCTTATTACTTGGAACAACAAAATTATTAAATTAGATGGAAGATTTCTAACTCTATTAGACTTCCCTACTGTCTGTGTGTCATCCCTAATATTAGGAACACTTTTAGACTCAACACCAGACCTAGAACCATTACTATTTGATTGACTACCCTCAGATATATCATTATTGTCATCTAATTGGGTTGCAAGAGTTGTTTCTTCATTGAAAGGAATGGGATTGTCATGAATATTAGAATCCATTTCATTTCCATCACCAGATGGTTCTCTTTCATCATCATTGGGATTTCTAAGTGTCTCATGATCTATATTATCAATGAAATTTAACAAGTTTGACACCGACACATTTGGATTTTTAATTTTATCCTTTATGGAATCAGACTTCATTTTTAGATGAAAAATGGTTTCATAAAAAACAACATCTCTGGAGAAGAAAACATATTTGTTTTTTGGATTATAAAATTTGTAAGCTTTCTTAACACTAGAAAATGCAATAAGAATACATTTCTCAGACCTAGAACTGAACTTGTCATGATTGTTCAACACATTTGAATAACATAAACAACCAAAACACGTAATATGAGAGAGATTAGGTTCTTTTCCATATACTAACAAGTTGGAGATGATCCAGACAAGACAGAGGATGGAAGCTTGTTAATAAAACACTGGTTAAAATACACTCGGACCATATATGAAAAGGAATCCCCCTGAAACATAAGACCCCTAGCAACATTCAACAAGTGTCCATGTTTCCTTTCTGATATACCATTTTGTTGAGGTGTGTGAGCACAAGATGTTTGATGAATAATACCATTTTCATTAAAAAAACACACCAAGTTTATTTTTCACAAACTCTGTAGCATTGTAAATTCTAAAAATATTTACATTTTTATTAAACTAAGTCTTTATCAACTGAACAAAACTTTCAATGTAAAAATCAACTTCATCTATAGATTTAATCAAATAAGTCCACACATCTCTACTTTAATCATCAACAATAGTTAGAAATTACTTATAACCATCCCTACTAACAACCCTGTAGGGTCCCTATAAATCTAAATGAATCAAATCACCAACAGGATCAGACTTATGGTTACTCAATGGAAAAAAGATCCCTGGTCTGCTTGGCCTTATGACAGATGTCATAAGGAGAGATATGTTGTCATATCTCAAACCAACAGACTTACTAAGGATAGATAGAACCTGATCATAGGGATGACCAAGTCTTCTATGCCAAAGTTGCTTAGACACATGACAAACAAAAGTAGAATTAGACAGACCACACATAGACTTACCATTTTGATCTACATCAAACAAATAAAATCTACCAGACTCACTACCAGTCCCTATAGTTTTGACCAGATAACACTTATGTTCATCAAAACCAACAAACAATTTACTATCTTTGATTAACTTATGCACTCACAAAAGACTAACACAATATTTAGGCACAACCAGCACATTAAACACACCACATTAGTAGTTAACCATAAATTCCTAATAGCAGTAATTTTTGCAATGGTGCCATTAGGATGGCCAACAGTAAGATTAAGATTGGATATATCAGAAACACCAAACATATTTTTAGTAGATACAGTTAAATGTTGGTTTACCCTAGAATTAATAATTCACTCCATAGACAAATTATACATGTAAGAACAAGCCTGAGCACTAAGGATTTTTTCAAAATGAATAAAAATTGAATTTCCATTGAAAAAGTAGGTCTCATACATGCCATATTGGCATTATCACTTCTCGAAGGTTTTTCATTAATAAAAGAGAGAATTTTCATAATTTGATCTTTGGTAAAAGGAGTGTCAAAGCTGGTAGACCTTATGGAGGTAGAAGCACCCCTTTGTACTTCTACACTTCCATTAAAAGGTTTACCATTAGAGTTACCATTAGAATTACCTCATGCATTACCAAATTAGGATTTCTTTTAAAACCAGCAGGATATCTAATAATTTCATAACACCTTTCAATAGTGTAACCAATTAGACCACAGTTTTTACATAACAGGTTAGGATTAGGACCTCTATTAGCTAGTATTGTTGTTACCCTTTTTGAAATCATTACCTTTGAAATTATTAGACTTTATAACAAATGCAGCATGCTGCACATTACCCCAAAAACCAGACCCAGACCCAGATTCATGATGAAGTCCCCTATGAGACTCCTCCCTAGATGCCACATTAAAAGCCTTTTTAACATCAGGTAAGGGGTCTCTAGCAAGAATATTACTTCTCATATTTTGTTACACATCATTTAAGCCCAAAAAAAGTTACTAAGTCTAATCAATTGATTATGCTTTAAGACCCCTTCATGAGCAGCACAAGTACAAGCATGAAGCAAAGTCAAATTATTAAATTCTCTCCATAAAGAATTCAACTTATGAAAATACTCAGGAACATATAATTTACATTGTTTCAAACCATTAATTTTATAAATCAATCAAAGATCACAAAACCATCCATTTTATCATAAGTCTCTTGTAATTCTTCCCAAACATTATAAGCAACTTCAGAATAAACTTGACCAAGATACAATTCAAGGGACAATGAACTAAGAATCCAACCTAGGACAATAGCATTGCATCTTTCCCATTGTTGGGCAAGAACAACACTAGTAATAGGTTTAAAACATGTTCCATCAATAAAACCTAATTTATTTTTACCATTTAAAGCAGTTTTCATAGTAGTAGACCACATTTTGTAATTTTTAGTATCGGTTAACTTAATACTCATAATAGGAACATTAGAATGATCATTGTTTTGCAAAACCAAAGGATTTCTAGCATCCAAACCATTAATCAAGACTTCAGTCATAATAAGAAACAATAATAATCAAGAAGACAGGCAAACAATAGAATAACACAAAGCAGCAAAGATCAGACAGGCAAATAAACCATAGAGCCACAAAAGAGCAACAAACTAAAAACAAAACAAGAATAATGGAAGAATGTAGTTTCCAGGCTTTTTTGCCACTCACGATGGTAGGTCAAAGGCTGAACCAGACACAGCAAAACTAAACCCCATTCTTCTTTATCCACTTAGTCAAGAAGAAAGAGAATCGAATGAATAACAAACTAAAAAGAGAGAAGAGAGGTGTTATAAAGCTTGCAACAACAAAAGATCAGCGGAAGACTTATATCCCCCTTATTCAAGATTCACTTAGTCAAGAAGAATGAGAATACCCAAAAATCAGTTATAAACCACCAAGAATCAAAAACCCCTGGTTTAGAAAAATTAGGGTTTTTCAAGAAAACCCTAATTTGTCAATTTGAGCAATTAACCACCACCAAAACTCAATTAACCCTTCACAAACCAAGATCGAACCACCAAAACACCAAATCCACCAACAAAATTAAGAACCCCCAAATTTGATCAAACCCTAATTTTCATAAACGATCAAGAACCAACAATCAAGGTGATTAAGGGCTCTGATACCATGTGACAACTATCAATCTTATCTAATAACACCCAGATATGCACTCAGCCAACCTCCCCACGTACTTATTTTCTTATTAACAAAATCAACAGATAAGTCCACAACTGTGTGCTTATCAACAGTAAAAAAGAAATAGTGTTGTCCCCCTAATAGATGCAACACATCTAATACAAGATCACTCTTACAAATGTCCTCACTACAACACTCAATCAAATACCTAACTGATCACAAGAACAGTTGATCAAGATGATTAATAACAAAGACTAAATACAAAGACTAGATGATAAAGATATAAGTTTGAGAGAGAAAACAATTATCAAAACTGGTAACCCTAGAATGAGATGATGGGTAGCTTATATAGGCAACTACAATTCCGAATTGGCAACTTCAGCTCTTGCAAAATAGAACACAACCAAACTAGCACAAACTATTAGGAGTTAGGATAAATATCAATAACAATCCCTCAAGTATGAGGTTGACCAAGTCAACACACATATTTTAACTTAAATGAATACATGAGATTATAAGTATAGTAACAACTCATGTAAAAGATTATTTTGTATATTGTACTTATTAAAATTTACACATATGCTTATACTAGAGTCACAAGAACACCTCCTATATAGGGTTATATAACACCGGAGGGAGTGGCGTGAACTCCCTCCGTGAGATGCCCTTTCACTCGTGAGCCAACAAAACAATCACAAACCTCACTCGTGAGGTGGGGTATAAATGGGATGGAGTGGCGACTGCCTCACCAAGCGTGAGGTATAAATTTGTGTGGTCCCCTTTTTGTTTTAATACATACTTTATTTATTTTGTGAGTGTGTGTGAGATATTTAATGTGTTATATTTTATATAAAGTGAGTATTTTTAATGAAAGGTGAGACATGGTGACCAAAACATTTGAATAGTGAGGTATGGTGAGAGGAGAAAGAAAGCTGAGGTGACGCAAAGATGGATGGTGGGGCTTAGTCACCACTCTCACCAGCCTAATGCAGTGGCTTATAATAAATATTCATTGTTCAGTTTTCTTATTTAAAGTTCAAGTAAGATATCTAAAACCTAATGCATAAATAAAAAAAATTATAATTTACAGTTAATTATACTAAAAATGCACATATAAAAAACGTGTGTTGTTATATATAAAACCATATTTGATTTAATGTTTAAACTATGATGACACCAAATATAACTACTAAATTATATATCATATATATATATATATAGAGGAAGATTAAAATAAAAAGACAAATATCCGTGAGAAGGATAAATTTTTTTTTTTAAAGTTTTCAAAAAATTCTAAAAAATTCCACAAAATCAGGTATGTTGGTGCATAAAACTTTTGTAAAAGAAGTTTTTTTAATTTTGAGTTTTTATACGTTTTTTTAATGCAAAAAAAAATAAAATTTGATGCACAAAAAAATTTTTATGCACAAAATTTTCAACTTGTTATAGTTTGATGCGCAATAAAATTTTGATGCAAAAAGTCAAAAGAAGTTGGGTACAAAAACGAATTTTTGATGCAAAAAAAAAAAAATTTAATGCACAAACGTTTTTTTTCGGCAAAAGTATCTACTTTTAAAAAAACTTCCTTCACAAATTTTTCATGCACCAACATACACAATCTTGTGGAATTTTTTTTGATATTTGTCTTTTTATATATATATATAATATATATGTTATGTGTTTACCTAACTTTCAACTTTTATAGTACAAATCATTTAATTTTTGAAAGGAACCCATGTTTTAGTTCTAACATATTTAATATAAATGGAAAAATAGACGTGATATATCAAATACATGCATCCTCAATCTAGATGTGATTTTATTTTATTAAGAATGTCGTAGAAGTCTGTAAATTTAATTTCACGTCTAGTTTCTATATGTATCACTTTAGTACGCTAAAATTGAGGTTTTCTGACTTGTGTTATAGGGCATGGTTTTATAAAGATAAATTGAACTTACTTTTCTCTTAAAATGAATCAATTCTCATGTAAAACATTAATAAATTTAATAAATAAAAGAAACTTTAAAAAATAATAATATCAACATACATTTAAATATAGTGATATTAGTTATCATGACACATTGTATAAAATCCCAAATCCCAAATAATTATCAGGTGTAAATTTAGCCAAATTGGTATAAGAAACAAATACATAAATATTTTTGTGAGAAAGCTGTGAAAAATTGCCGTTCTAAAAAAATACATAAATATTTTGTATACGGAATTAAAATGAGAAGTATAAGAAATAGCAACGATCACATATTTCAATGGCATTACAAAAATAAATGTATTTTTCTTCTAGTTTTTTTTCATCATTTTAAATGTGTGACAAAAATCATTTATGGATCTTAATTATTGGCCACTCAATAAATGAGTGTCACATATTAAAAACTAAAACCGAAAATTTTGGTGGCACTATAATTCTTGCTACACTATCTCATCACTAAATGCTTTTAATTGTCATTTAGCAATTTCTGAAAATTGAATTGAACTCAAAATAATCATTTTTCAGCTTTGAATACATTTTCTCTGAAATATTGCAATAATATAATACCCCTAAAAAACTAAGTACATATATTCCCGATATGAAGGAAAAAAACAAGACAAGCAACAAAGGAACGCTTGCAACTATTGGTACTCCCGGCCCACCGAATAGTACCAAAAAGATACAAAAGATTTCTTTTGTACCTCCTTTTACAGTACAACGCAGTTTTATATCAGGTTATGTTTCGTATTTTTTGTCAGTTTCATACTTTTAACTAGTTAAACTTTATAATTTTTATTCCGCGCTTTCAGTTTCACAGTTTTATAATATAAGCAAAATTATAAAAATTTAAAAAAAAAACGAAAAAAACCCGAAAAAACAGGAGGAGCTTACACCACACATTGCTAAAGCAAACCAAACAACAACTTGATAATATAAATTACTCCGTAGTACACAGTTGGTATTTCAATTGGTTCAGTTTTCTTTCATAAGCAGTAAACAATTATGCAGCATCAATTATTTGTTTTCCTTTCTTTTTCAATGTCAGTTTTCCATATTAAAAGATTGTGCATGGCTATTAAAATATTGTGCATTTTTTTTTGTCAGTTTCTCGTGATTGATTATTCATTATTGATGTTATCATGTGTGTGATTCTACTAAGAGCACAAGGTGTGGTAACATCATTAACACCGTCACATCAGTTTTAACATCATAACACCAACACCCAAAAAACTCAAGTAATCATAACACCATTAATATCACTTTTTTTGGACTCACTTTTTTTTTCTTTTTCATTTATTTAACCCAACTAAATTATAACTAAATATTTAATTATTTAATAAAAATATAAATTATAATTAAAAAAAATTAAAAACAAAAAAAAAAATAGAAAAATGGGTTGGGCCTCTATCTTTATCTTCCCCATCTGTTTCTTCTTCCCCAACTGTTTCTTCACAAAAAAAACATACACACAAAAACACACACACTCAATAACACACACACTCAATAGCATACACACACAAACATTAACTTTGTAAAAGAAAAAAAACGAAAATACATACCAACGCCCCCGTTGGTGGAGCAACGCCGGTACCAACGCCGTGAGGCAACGCCAACGCCGTGTATGGTAACGCCACTGCCATGTAGGCTTAATGCCATGCCCGGCGTTACCATACCCAGCACTCTTAGTTTTACATAGACAAAAAAATCTAATGCATAAAAGAAAGGTATCTATATTGCGTTCAAAACCAAGTTGTAATTTTTTCTTGGTTTCAATTTCATAAAACACCACGATATTGTTATTTGTTTTACTTCATTATGCAATTATTATATCTTTTATATAATAAAAAAATTCATTATTTTGGAGTTTTCTATCAAATTAAACTTATGAGAAAAAAATTGGACTAATCAGGTTGCTTGATTTTGCCACGTAGGCAAAATTGTGCGATTTGATTGGTAA
>BQNB010044573.1:20828-44809 GCA_026074375.1 Tanacetum coccineum
GGTATTGGGTATAAAAGTGGGTATTTGTTGAAGCGTAGAAAAGTTTTGGTGGTTTCGGGAATGCTTAAACGTAATTTATCGCGAAACGTAAACGCTTTACGTAACCGATAAAAATAATAAAACATAATAAGTAAATCATTACTTTCAAAAAAAAAAATGTTTCTATCGTTGGTAAAATGTTATCGTTTAAGTGGGTCAATCATCTCGTAAAATAATATTTATAAATTTAAAACTCATATAAATATTATATAAATGATTCTAAAAATGTTTCGCCAAAAGTTTTATTAAAAACGAACCAACACTATTCATGTCAGGAAATAGTGTATAAAAATCATATTTCTCTTGTTTTATTCGTTAAGTGAAAATTTTTAGCTTACGCGATTTAATTATGTGATAAGAATTAAAGTAAACGCGCACGAGAGAAAAAAAATAAATAGTGAATTTAATGACGTCGTTCATTGATCAAAAATATGGATTGTTACACCCGAGCCTACATAAGGGTTCCTTCTGAACGCCTCCACGATGATTTCCACGTTCACAAACATACGAAAATGGATTTTCCCAGTTTAGGGTCTCCCTTGCCCGTTTAGATCTGGTCTTCTCCTATCGGCGCTCGAGTTCTTGTATCTGTTGCTTGAGGCTTGCAATCTTTACGTCACGTGGATCTGGTTCGTTGCCTCGTTCGACGAATCTACGAATTAGATGTCCTCCACGATTTCGTTCGACCATTAGTACCAAAGTTCTAATACCAATTGATGCGGATCTTAACGGCTAAACAACATACGAATTAAAAGAACAATTGGATCGATAATTCCAGTGAGAACTCGATCAAAGCAAAGCTTTATTAGCAATATCAAACATTAACATCCTTTTAACCCTCAACAAATGTAACTATTTAAACTAATTAATTATCTTGAAAAAAAACTACTTAAACTTAAAAATCAGAATAAAACCTTGTTGGACTAAAGATGACAAAATAAACCCTAAAACTTAAAAATAATAAAATTCAGACTTGAGCATAGATATTAAGATCTATGGTGCAGAACTGCATATTCGGACTTGAGCATAAATTTAAGATCTATGGTGAACGCGAAACTGCATCACATTGATTACGATCAATAAATAAAAGAAAAAAATAAAGAAAAATGTTTCAAAGAACAAGGAAAATAGTCCACACGTGGTAGGGCAAACAAAGAACAATTAATCTTATATATAATAAAAGAATTACATCATTTCAAAGTTTTCTATGAAATTAAATCTTATCGAAAAAATTTTTGGACCAATCAGGTCGCTTGATTTTGACACGTAGGCAAAATCGTGCGATATAATTGGTTTTAAAAAAAGTCAAAATTTCAAAATTAAAAATTTTGGTGAAAGATTTTGGTGGAGATAAAAAACACATAAAAACATATGTGTCAAATTTGTGAAAACAAAAAGTTACAAAAAGAAGAGGTAATTAATAAAACTTTAGTGGTTGAATTTTGAATAAATTATATGAAGTTAAGTGTAAATTTATAATTTTCCATGTTTTATTTTCAAAAATAAACAAATAACCCTTAGACTTTGTACTCCTACTCTTTATATTTTAAAAATACAACATATATGTTGTTTTAAAAATACAACATATATATGCACAAGATTATTAATATCAGAATGAAACCACGAAGACACATATTTTTTCAATATTGTTATGCGCTATTAAACACATATAATGTCTAGAACATGATAACTAAACTTTCAGTTAAACAAAGTCAAATCTTTTATGCAACAAAATTTATACAAATATTAATCGATATTAACACATAAAGAAAAAATTATGTAAAATTCATGCGTGCATGGGTATTGTAACTATTTAAATATTGAAAAGTTAATATACTTTTATAAAAAAATATTAAACGTTACAAAATCATGAATTTATGAATTGTGACAATATTTAACTTTAAAACAAAGTTTTCAAATATTATTACATGTTATACCGTCCGTCCAAATTGCGTGTGTGCACGGGTTGATGTAATTGTTTTGTTGATTAAAAATTAAGATATAACTATTCCGAATAAAAATATTAAGAGTAAAAAGAGCCTGAAATTCGAATTGTAAGAATTGAAGTGAGTTTACATTCATTTACACGAAGCAAAGTAAAAATAACATAATTAAACATATAAACATTAGATGTTCTTATAAAATCATATAATCTACTTAAATCGTAGTAACGAAATTATTATTTAATTCATCATTTATGTCTAAGTCCCGTGTGTGCACAAGCATTAAAACTAGTTAGTGAAAATATATAAACAAAGCCACATCAAAGTAAACACCTTATTTTTATAGAAAATGGGTTCGTAATTTACACATAATTAATTTCTATTTAATTATAAAAATTATTTGTAATTGTATATTGAAACTCAAGTGGGTTTTGTAACTTATTAACTTTGTTGAATATTGAATAAACTTCGTGAAAGATATTGTATTATTGATATGTATTTATAGTGTAACATTGAACATACTAAAAATCCTAATGGACTCAACCCACATTCGAACTTCGGCCGTTATATCCTCTAATAAACTTAGCTAGAATGGTGATTAAGAGAGAAGAAGATGTTGAATGTTAGGGATGAAAAAAAACCCTCAAATGTGATGGGAAACCCTAAACCCGAACACATTAGGGTGGGGCAGGACATACTTATCGGGTTACGGGCGAGCTCTTCGTGTCCTAAACAAAGATTTTTATTGAGTTTGAGGCGTCCCTATTGGGGCGGCGACGAGCGCTTCAGGTTATGGGATGGGCGCTCTGACTCGAAACATATACATATATAGAATATCATGCTAGTATTTTTACTTACTAAAAAAGTACTGTAATTCACTAACTTTTGCTAGCTTTTATGTTTGTAATATTTAAAATTGTGATTATAGAAACTCGTTTGTGTCATAATATTCTAAAGAAGTATTGTACATGCGAGTAGCATATCCTTATTTATGTTTAACACTATTATTGAAGTTTTTATAAGGTCAATGGTTAAATTATAACAGTTCTTCACATAAAATCAAGTTGTTAATAGTCTAGAAATAATAATATACGGGAAATAACACGAATTCGGTAAAGCATGGCTTCCAAAGAATTAATGGAGATTGTGGTGGGTTTGAGGCACCAAAACTGTCTTGTTGTTGCTAAATGAGATTGGCGACACGTAGTAGTAGCATAAGCATTAGCAGTAAGCAGTAACAGTGGCAGTAAGTAGCAGTGGCAGTAGCAATAGCAGGAGCAGGAGGAGCAGGAGCAGAAAGCATTTAACGAGCACTAAACAGTAGTTATTTATTTAACAAAGGTGTTTGGTAACGTAGCTGTAATATGTAATTAGAAAGTGTAAAATTAAAAAAAAACATATAACCTAAATAAAAAAAATTATAAATGTTATATTTGAAGGTATAAAAGTAATTTTATAAACAAAATGCTTTGAGCAATTTTGAAATGCTTCTTCAAGAAGCATTTGAGATTGGAGTAGTAAAACAATATTCAAATGCTTGTTGAGGTGTTGTCAAACAAGCTTTTCATCTAAAATGCTTACTGTTTGTGGCTTGTTGCTCCTAAACGTTTATTACCAAACACAGCCAAAAAAGAAAAAAGAAAATGAGATGGGATGATGTTGTTGACGCATAGGGCTGAGTTTTGGTGGGACCAACAAGGGAATGACTTCCGAAATGGTTGGGACGAAAGTTGGCTAGTATAAATAATAGACTCCTTACTCCAAGAGCCAAAACACTCTCATTTCATATCATCAATACCAACTCAACTCAAAACGACCATATCTCGTCGGAGTCATGGAATCGCAGGTAAAAAACATATCAGTAGTTGTTTAATTGTACGACGTTCACAACTTTCTTTAATTGGGAAATTGAAAAAAATTTAAATCCTTTTATTTAAACACAGCCACCGTATTTTAAATCTGTTGTTGTTACTTATTCTTCTTATGTTATTTGACAATATATAGGGAACTCCGACGCCAAGCATCCAACCAGCTCACAACTCCGAACCAGTAAAAATCTTAAACTTTCTGTTTATATATATACTATTTGGTTAATTGACTAACGTAAAATTCCATCTTGTGCTCACTTGTAATATAGGGAACTTCGACGCCAAGCATCCAACCAGCCCACAACGCCGAACCGGTAAAAATCTTAAACTTTCTGTTTATATATATACTATTTGGTTACTTGACTAACGTAAAATTCCATCTTGTGCTCACTTGTAATATAGGGAACTTCGACACCAAGCATCCAACCAGCCCACTGTTGGAATTTAATAACCTGTTAACCATTAACAACCATGAGTACGCAGCGGATATGGATCATGTTTGGTACATATGATTAACACACAATAAATAAACAAAAGGAACATGAAAAGTAAATAGAATACTAACCCTCGAAGTCAACAGCAAATGTTATGAAATTAGTGACTAAATTGTCACCTCTACGGTTGCTCACACAACACGTCAAACAAGTACGCCACCATGATAGTAGTTACTTCACGATTTCCAAAACAACTTGTGTTTAATGCTTGTTCTAGATCCAATCCAAATACCAAGTGGTATGCGTTTGAATCGAACGAAGAAACAAAAAAAGGAGAGAACCAAAAAAACAGACAACCACAGGACTCGAACCTGGGTCTGTGAATTACAAGCTGAACAACACAACCACTGAACCACATGTCCTTTGTTGCGTGAATGTTGAACACATAAACACAAAACAAACGAGACTGTATGCATGAGCCATCATGCATACTTACCTAAATCCAAGCATGTGTTTGTTTACTTGTTACATGCATCATGATATTATTTCAAATATAACATGCGAATGATTTACTATGCAACGTTTTGCATTCATATGGTTTCTGTGTTTTTGTTGTTGTAGGGGTTTTAGGATATTATATGTCGTGTGTGTTGTGATGGCCGTCAATGTGAGCACCCCTAAGGGTGTTATATAAGGCACAAACCCTAGTCAAAAACTTGTTCCCTATTTCAAGTTATTGTCTAGCAATCTCACACTTTTCAAAACCGACACTTTAACCCTTTTCCTTTTTATTTAACATGTATTAATTAGTTTATAACGTCTAACGGTTAAACTAATTACCGTTAAATATATTTCGTGAAACATATTATAAATTAATAAATATAAACGAGTTACATATATTAAATACATAATAAACGTACTCTTCGTGTCTTAACGTGTGTGCCCCCAATAGGCTCACACATTTCTAGTCGTATAGGTGCGTATCCAACTACCATAATCCAACACCCACAACGCCGAACCGGTAAAAATCTTAAACTTTCTGTTTATATATATACTATTTGGTTACTTGACTAATGTAAAATTCCATCTTGTGCTCACTTGTTAATATTTGGTGAGTGAACATGATATTCTATACTTATCTATTATAACATAAAATCGCAGTTTACACCCAAGTAATACAACTATACTTTTTTTATTCTAATCTTTTCTTGTCGACGTACACAGCTTTCAGATGTGAACAAACTAACTAAATTTGGCCGCAGTAAAATAATTTTCCAAGGCAAAGTTATCATTAACGCCTTCTGGAAATCGAAACATAAAAAGACAACAAGAGATTTTAATTGCCAAAAAATGACAAAACGGAAAAATGGTCTAACATGCCAAAGTAAAACACATGGTTGGCCAATTATATTGCTTGGAAATAAGCTAATTTCGGCATCTTCAAAGTACACTAGTTTTGTATGAAATCAGTCCGGCTCGAAAGTTTTGTTGGTCCATGCCCAACTTGCGGCAAACCACTACAAAGTTCATACGAAAGTTCTGAGGATTACATGCACCCAAGGGATCCAAAGAGAAAGAGGTGAGCAAATAACACTCTAATTCCACTTTTGTTTGGACCAAATTAATTGCTAATGCTTTATATACCTCTTTCGAAAATAATGGTTAGTTCGCACACACCTAAAATCACAGGTAATATCAAAAAGTTATTAACTCTTTGAGTAAACAATATATAATCGAACATGAAATATCTAACATTCATCGCTAAGGCTGTCTTAAACCATACTCGTGTCCATATATTAGTTTTTATTCATCATGAACTTCTAACTTATTTTCCTCTATTTATATATACTTTGAGTGCCCCGATCTTGGATTTCTTGCTGGTGATTTATAAAAAAAAACCCATGGAATTCGAAGGAGATATTGTTCCTTCATACTCCGTAACTATAATACATGTCAATCCAAAAACGGGTCAGCGCCTTTCTCCTTGGACTTCAGATGGGATTCAGAAGTTAAAGAAAGCTAAAACAGATTCCTATATTGATGAAATCCTTTGCATTACGCGGACTGATTTTGAGCTAACTTGTTATTGGGTTAATCCCAATTGCTGGAAAATAAAGTTAGTTAAAGTAGTTATATGGCAGTTATTTGTGAAAGGACACAACCATTGGTTCGATTGAACCATCACAGCCTTTCACTTATGCCTTTTCATTTTGTATAAATAGGAAGACGTGTAAACAATCAAGATAGATGACAGATTTAGAAAACCACTTGTACTTTCACAAATTTACAATTCACGTTTCTGCTTTTGGTATATCGTGATCATAGATCCATAGAAAAAGGGCCAACATAATATGGTCTTCTCTCGCAAGCGGCCAAACAAGAGTTTACTTGTCAACGACATCAAGCTTTCTTCCTTCACTTGGTTTTCTAGTTTTTGCTTTTATAGGTTTTATATTTTTGTATTTTCTTTTTCTTGGTTTTATATTTTTGTATTTTCTTTTTCAAAATATTTATAAATCAAAAGAAAGAGAAAGATCAAAAATATTTACAAGTCGAAGTTTCCATTAGCAGAGATAGTTGTTGCCAGAGTTGAAGTAGATGAAGTTGAATCTTGTTGTTGTTGACATTTATCGGATGCATCAGCAGTAGTAACAGCGGAAATGACTTTGATAAACTTGATTTTCACCATTTGATAATTCGTCTCGAACAAATGATACCGAATAGGACTTTCATACTTACCATCGACGTCCTATGGGATATCATATCTACTGGAAAGTGGATGAGGTGGGAAAAACAAGAAGATTTCTCTTCTTTTGAAGGTAAAGCGCATGAGCGTACACTCCCTTTTTCTTTTGGAACGTACGGTGTTGCTAATCTGACATTGATATACAAGCCAGTGACTTGAGTAACATACAATTGATGATTCGGAAAGTAGCTCAAGAACGAATAGATTTCTCTTTTCGTCTGTTAAGGTTAAACGTTCTGACGCGTACATATTCCTTTTCTTTGTAAGAACGGAGTTGTTATATGTTATTTAATAAACAAAACCATTGACTTGAGCTAACAAACTTTGAATGTTTGATACTAGCTCAAGACCGAAAAGATTTCTCTTTTCGTTGTTAAGGATAAATGCACTGAAGCGTACATTTTCCTTTTCTTTGAAGAACGGGTTATTATCTGAAATTTAATAATAAACCATTGACTGTGCTAACAACTTTGGAATGTTAGATACTAGCTCAAGACCGAAAGATTTCCTCTTTCGTTGTTAAGGATTAAATGCAATGAAGCGTACATTTTCCTTTTCTTTGAAAGAACGGGTTATTATCTGAAATACTTAATAACAAACATTGACTTAAAAACTCATCAAGAGCCACATTCATCTGTCTCATGAACTTCTTATGTCTTTCCGGTTTTTACCTCGGAAAGCAATGGAAAGTAGAAGGGTATCAAACAATTTTGACAACCTGTATAGAGAAAGTTGAAACTTGGAAACCTTTTGTGGATAGGTTTCCTGAGGGTAGAAGTACATGCATTATCATATTTAAGAGCAGTAGGTTGACTCTCAGATTTCTTCTAGGACTGCGATTATTTTACTTTGAAGTCAAAAAACTCTTCAGTTGGTGACCACCTAAGGCAAGATCTAGGTTTACTAGGCATTATGGTGAAGCAAATCTTTCTTTGGACCACTATTTCTTTGGTTTCCAGACTGAGCTTTTGTTTACTTTTTGATTTGCATTTGTGAAACATTGCACTCTGTTTCTTCTTTTCTTAGATTTCATGCCATTCACATACTGAGGCACACAATCATATGAGGTGTAGAAACAATGATTGGTTTTGTCGCCTAACGCTTGTTTTTACATGTTTGTTAGGCACAAAGTTGGTGACCTTTAGCTTAACAGGTATTGATTAAAGATTCCTGGAGCAATCACTCTTTCATGTTCACAACCAGTTTGGACTCTCGAGAGGAAGAACTGAGTTTGAAGTGACTGGATTTTGACAAAGCTTGGTCTCACCAAACCTTGGAAAAGTGTAGAGTTAGGTAGAGTAGGTACAACATACGGTTTTGGGTCTAGAAGAAGAAGGTTGGTTTCCCAGAATTGATTTGCTTTGTCAAATTAGTATTCGCACTCATACTTTGTTGGTTGTCCTTTTGAATCAGAACCTTATCAAACAATGAGATCCTCAACTTAAGCATTTTCATAGATAGTATAATGTAATTGTGTTGCAAAGAGTCAATTATTGTTTTAGTGTTGAAGCAACGTGAACAGAAATAGGTAAACAGGTTTTAGTATGTGGTCTCTAGGTGAGCAATTTCCTTTTAAAATTTCGAACCTGAAACTTAATTCTAATTCTCTTTTTCAAGTTTCTGAGACAAAGGATCAAGGGTATTTGATACACATGGAGTATCCGTACTTTTACCCTTGAGATCTCCCAACTGAGCTTGCAACCGTTCGATTTTGTGTTGCATGTCATTGTAAGCTTTATCGTACGAAATTTTGTCATATTTGCATTCTTCACACTTTTTGTACCAATCATTCCAAAGTTTAGCATATTCATTCTCCTTTTTAATGATACAATTTTCAAGACGTTCTTTCGTACGGGTTAAGCTCTAGTTTGGAGATTTTGATGAATCTACAACCGAAGGATTTAGAACATAATCAGACATAATGTCTTGACTGACAACTGCTCTCAAGAGACGCTCAATTTCCAATTCCAATGTCTTGTGCTTAGCAAGAGATTCATCAGCTTCTTTTGCAAGAGATTTAAAGTCTCGAACAAATTTGGCTGCTTCTTTCAAAAATTGTATTTCAAAATTTTGAAGTCTAGAGTCGACTTGGTTGATGATAGGAAAAATTTCTTCTTTTAAAATTTTGTGAATCTCTTGATGAGCACTGGACGACCAATTGTGTGTATCTAAAGTCATTCTATGTTTGACAACACGTTGAAGAGTCACAATGGTGCTTTTTACCTCATTTAGAAATTTTCGTGCAACACTTAGAGTAGTGTCATCCAAAAATTCTTCATTTGGTTTTGAAATCGATTTTGAAACAGTGGCCGTTTTGGAAGTATTTACAACATACACCTCTTCTTGTGACTTGGCCGTTTGAGAAACAAAAATCCCCGAAAGATGATTAATCTTTGTGTAGTTTGCCGGTTTTATTTCTTTGTTCAATTGTTTCATTTTTTGGCGACTCTCTTGAGCAAGTTGCAGTGTCTCTTTCGAATCATGCACAACAGGAGGATCATGCTTTTCAAGTAACACTTTGCCATTATACAAACTCTGTTGTATTCGATTAGAGGCTTGCTTGAGGGTAAAGAGCGATTTTTGATAACCCAAAGCCATTTTCTGTTCGGTAGTGGTAAACGAGTCAGGCTCTTAGGTGAAAGCATGTGCGTCGTTTGAATCGATTGACCCATTTTAACCAAAATGTTATCTAATTCCTTTATCTTATTCTCAAATTGAGTTTGTTTATCAAGAAGCTCGTTCTGTTGTGCGTATTTTGAAAATCGACTTCACTTTTTCTTTTCTTAAGAAGAGATGAAACAAGTGATTTTTCCGTTGAAAGCTGTTTAACTTAAATCTGAATTTTCTCATTCAAAGTCGTATTGTTTACCGGAACCTTAAATGAAGAGCATTTATCTTTTTAGTAAGACATTGTTCTTGAATAAACCGTACCTTTTGATAAACTTTTTCAAGTTTGTTCTTATTTTTCTTTGACTAATTTTCAAAACACTTTTCTTGATTTTTTATATCTAGCAAGCTCAGTGGTCAAATCAGCATTTGTTTCTTTACATTTTTCTGATTTTCCGAGTTGACCTTTTCAACTTCAAATCAGTGCCAAATTATTATATAATGGATTAAAGTAAGCACGTTATTTCCTCAACAAGTTGCAGGATGTTGCATCTACTGTTCCCACATCTGTTCCACACTCGAGAAATCAGAGAAATAACATTACTATCATTTGCAGTTCTTGTGTGGTCCAGGATATGGTTCGTGTTAGCTCAGTTATATGCTCCTCTTGAGTAAAAACATATTAAATATCTTCATTAATCATAAGCAGTTGTCATAGTTTGTGTACCTCAGCTGATCGTCTGAATATACAACGGTGAAGCGTTGTCATTCTGAGTACCCGATGTCGATCTTGTGCAAATTAGCCATCAAAAGCAAGTTTGCATTGACATTACTCAATTTCATTCAAGATTGCTGCAGCAGCCATCAATCAACTCTTCCGCTTGGAGTTGGTATGCTGCTTCTTCTTTTTGAGCAATCAACAACTGAGTCTGAAGATAAGCAGCATCCTTTCTCCTTGGTCTGACTGTGCAGTTCCTAGCAAGATAACCCAATCCTCTGCAGTTGTAACACCTTATCTGATTACCATTATTCCCAGGCGCATTTTCCCTCCGCCCGTGCTGCTACAAACATTTCTTGATCTCCCAATATTCTGAACACCAATTTGCCATTTGATTACCAATTTTCTGATACACCATGTTTCTGAACTGCATCTTGAACAACCTGATTCCTGACATTCTGTACTGCATTATACCCATTTTGATACCCAACATTCTGCCCAGCATACTGTCTAAACTGATTCCCACCATTACCTCCAACCATCTGCATCTGTCTGTCTTGACCCATATCATACCCGCGTTGAGCAATTGCCGATTAACGAGGGTTTGATGAAAATTCGCTAGGTTGTTGTTGGTTTGGTGTTGAGTTAGTTTGTTGAATGCCTTAGCCATTAGAGCGAGTGCCATGTTCATTGCGGTTGTGGGATCTGTAATGTCTTCGGGATTTTGGTATTGGTTGTTGCATGAAGTTCTGGTTAAATGATGGTTGTGGGTTATAGTTGTTGTTGATGGGTTGTGGTTGTTGCTGTTGGTTCTGTGATGGTTGGTCTTGGTGAAACACTGGTAGTGAAAAGGATTGTTGAGAATTTGCATGAGTGCTAGCGGTCATGGGTTTTGCGAGTCGTTCAGCTCTTTGATCATCAAACTCCTTTTGATTGCTATTCAGAAATATACAACTGAGTGTAATTGTCGTATGCAAGTCCTTCGTTTGATGAACAATAGTAACATGCCGACTCCATTCTGTTGTAGGTTGTTTAGGAACTTGAGATTACTAGCAATCTTTTCAGGAAAGTGTTTGTTTCTCTTAAAATCATTCATCAATTTTGAGAAACGGTGATAGTAAGACTCAATCGATTCCCCATTCAGTGAAGTAAAACCTTTCCACATTCCCATTAAACAAACTTAGCCTTCGTTTCTTCTTGAATTCCATATCGAACCTTCATATTGTTGCACACTAAACCAGATCTTCTGAGCAGTTATCACAATATTCAAACAGCGGGCATAGATGTTTCGGAAGAACGAGAGCAATGGTTGAATAGTTGATCATCTGTTCCATCTGTTTAATTTCTTGCTACTGTGAGTTCTCATCGGGTTTGTTCATGAAAAACGTTGCAGGAACAGGTACTTCTAGATCTGTAATCACTGGTTTCAGGGATCATCGTCTGACAATAAGGACCATTATAATGGAGTTGTTGATAATTTCCATTTGGTTCTTCTTATCATACCGAAGAAGACGAGATGACCATGGAACATAGTTCTCTTTGTTAAGCATAGGAGGGCGGTTTTCAGAACCGGCTGCATAAATGTCTTGTTGAGTCGACATTGCAAAAGTGATGTGAAATGATAAACAAGGATCTTTAGTGGGTAAAGTGATTGTTGTTGTGTGGATTATGAATCAATTATCGTTCACGGGGATTTTTCCTCGTCTTTATGATCAAAACCGATAATGAATTAACGGGATTTTACAAGATCACTAGATAACCGTGAATGATTTGATTCGGAATCAGCGGCGAAAAATTCCAAAAATACTGAAAAGTGTCAATAAATCATAGAAAATGATGTTTTTGGGCTTCGAAAAATCCTTAACCTGCCAAAGGGTGGTTACAGCGTGATCCGTCACGTTTTTCTCTTCGATTTGAGAGGTCACGGGCCTTAAACGGACTTACGGATCAAAAGTTATGGCTGTTTTACTGAAACCCTTTTCTTCACACAATTTTTTTTTTTCGTTCGGTCCTAAAAAAATTTCACTCGTTCGATCAACGCTAGTTCGAACCTTCGCTCGTTCGGTCTTTCGCTCGTTCGATCGACGCTAGTTCGAACCTTCGCTCGTTCGATCGACGCTAGTTCGATCCGTCGCTCGTTCGATCGACGCTAGTTCGATCCGTCGCTCGTTCGATCGACGCTAGTTCGATCCGTCGCTCGTTCGATCGACGCTAGTTCGATCGACGCTAGTTCGGTTCTTCACTCGTTCGATCGACGCTTGTTCGATCGAGGCTAGTTCGATTGTTGCTAGTTCGAATAAGAAATTTCACTCGTTCGATGGTGCTAGTTCGATTGTTGCTAGTTCGAATGAAAAGAAATTTCACTCGTTCGATGGTGCTAGTTCGATTGACCTAGTTCGAACCAAACACCCCACTCGTTCGATCTTCGCTAAAATGATGCTCGATTCTTTGCTTCTTTCCGACCTTGCGATTTGCACAAACAACCTCAACGAATTACAAGCACTAAACCACAAGCATTAAACCACAAGGTTCTTGTACAAAAAAAATTATAATGAACGATATAATGGGAAAAAATTTCGAATAGAAAAAAACAACTAAAAATAAGCCAAACATAAAAAATAAAAAAGTTTACCACAAACAAATCACGTAACCAACCTTGGCTTCTTGCCACTGTTGAAATTTAATAACCTGTTAACCATTAACAACCACGAGTACGCAGCGGATATGGATCATGTTTGGTACATATGATTAACACACAATAAATAAACAAAAAGAACATGAAAAGTAAATAGAATACTAACCCTCGAAGTCAACAGCAAATGTTATGAAACTAGTGACTAAATTGTCACCTCTACGGTTGCTCACACAACACGTCAAACAAGTACGCCACCATGATAGTAGTTACTTCACGATTTCCAAAACAACTTGTGTTTAATGCTTGTTTTAGATCCGATCCAAATACCAAGTGGTATGCGTTTGAATCGAACGAAGAAACAAAAAAAGGAGAGAACCAAAAAAACAGACAACCACAGGACTCGAACCTGGGTCTGTGAATTACAAGCTGAACAACACAACCACTGAACCACATGTCCTTTGTTGCGTGAATGTTGAACACATAAACACAAAACAAACGAGACTGTATGCATGAGCCATCATGCATACTACTATCCATGCATGTGTTTGTTTACTTTTACATGCATCATGATATTATTCAAATATTATCATGCGAATGATACTATGCAAAGTTTTGCATTCATATGGTTTCTGTGTTTTTGTTGTTGTAGGGGTTTTAGGATATTATATGTCGTGTGTGTTGTGATGGCCGTCAATGTGAGCACCCCTAAGGGTGTTTATATAAGGCACAAACCCTAGACAAAAACTTGTTCCCTACTCCAATTTATTGTCTAGCAATCCCACACTTTTCAAAACCGACACTTTAACCCTTCTCCTTTTATTTAACATGTATGAATTAGTTTACAACGTCTAACGGTTAAACTAATTACCGTTAAATATATTTCGTGAAACATATTATATATTTAATAAATATAAACGAGTTACATATATTAAATACATAATAAACGTACTCTTCGTGTCTTAACGTGTGTGCCCCCAATAGGCTCACACATTTCTAGTCGTATAGGTGCGTATCCAACTACCATAATCCAACACCCACAACGCCGAACCGGTAAAAATCTTAAACTTTCTGTTTATATATATACTATTTGGTTACTTGACTAACGTAAAATTCCATCTTGTGCTCACTTGTAATATTTGTGATTGAACATGTTTTCTATTTCTTTTCTATTATATCTTAAAATCAGCAGTTTACCCAAGTATATACACTATACTTTTTTTATTCTAATCTTTTCTTGTCGACGTACACAGCTTTCAGATGTGAACAAACTAACTAAATTTGGCCGCAGTAAAATAATTTCCCAAGGCAAAGTTATCATTAACGCCTTCTGGAAATTCGAACATAAAAAACAACAAGGAGTTGAAATTGCTAAAAATGACAAAACGGAAAATGGTCTAACATGCAAAAGTAAAACTCAATGGTTGGCAAATTATATGGCTTGGAAATAAGCTAATTTCGGCATCTTCAGAAGGTACACTATTTTTGTATGATAATCAGTCGGCGCGAAAGTTTGTTGGTCCATCCCAACTGGCGGCAAACCACTACATGTTTCATACGAAAGTTCTGAGGATTACAGGCACCCCAAGGGATCCAAAGAGAAAGAGGTGAGCAAATACACTCTAATCCACTTTGTTTTGGACTAAATTAATTGCTAATGCTTTATTTTCCTCTTTCGAAAATAATGGTTAGTTCGCAACACTAGCTAATCACGGTAATTCAGAAAAGTTAGTTAACTCTTTGTAACAATATATAATCGAACATGATAATACTAACATTCATCGCTAAGGCTGTCTTAAACATACTTGTGTCCTTATATTAGTTTTATTCATCATGACTTCTAACTTTTTTCCTTCTTTTATATATACTTTGAGTGCCCCAGGATCTTGGATTTCTTGCTGGTGAGTTTGTTAAAAAAAACCCTATGGATATGTCGAAGGAGATATTGTTCCTTCATACTCCGTAACTATAATACATGTCAATCCAAAAACGGGTCAGCGCCTTTCTCCTTCGACTTCAGATGGGATTCAAAAGTTAAAGAAAGCTAAAACAGATTCCTATATTGATGAAATCCTTTGCATTACGCGGACTGATTTTGAGCTAACTTGTTATTGGGTTAATCCCAATCTGCTGGAAAATAAAGTTAGTTAAAGTAGTTATATGGCAGTTATTTGTGAAAGGACACAACCATTGGTTCGATTGAACCATCACAACCTTTCACTTATGCCTTTTCATTTTGTATAAATAGGAAGACATGTAAACAATCAAGATAGATGACAGATTTAGAAAACCACTTGTATTTTCACAAATTTACAATTCACGTTTCTGTTTTTGGTATATCGTGATCATAGATCCATAGAAAAAGGGCCAACATTTGGCATCAGAGCATTTGGTTTTGTTGTTAACCAAATCATCATATACCAGAAATAAATTGTTCGTTCCTGTTTTTTTGAATAAAAAAACCGCATTTTTTTCGGCCAAAAACATTTGCAAAATTCGATAGAACACAATCAAAAATCATATTTGTGTTTATCAAACGATTGTATCAAGAGAATCCAACTCTTGTCACCAAGGGATTAATCACTCTTGTGATTAAATCAACCGGCAACAAAAGGGTTTCATCTTTTGTTTTGCAAGTTTTTGTTTCAAGAACACCAAACCAAAAAAAACCCATAACCCAGAATCATCGAACAATCAAAAGGTTAGGCACGGTTACAAAATCCAAAACCAAGATTCAAAAACAAAAAAACCACAATCGAACGGATAACATAAGTCATCATCAAGGGGCGAAATTAAATCATCAAAAGGAGGAACGAACACACCTTTTTGAAGAATCAAGACTTGCACCCTTAATTGAATCATCAATTGATTCAAGTTATTCACAAACGCCCAAAAATCCGCGGCTGTTCTCAAAAGATCCCCAAAATTTAGCGAAACCCTAATTTCGCACAACAATCAAGGGAATCCAGTGGTTCAAGAACACAAACGTAGAGGATAAAGACGGTTAAAACCGGCCTTATTAATCGGCGGTTAACCACCCACAAGAAAGGAAGAAGAAGACCAACCGGTCTCAAGAAAGAGACGCGTCTCTCCAAAGAGAAAGAGAAAAAGGAGACGCACGGTTAGCATCACAAGGACTCAAAAACAAAAAGGGGACATCGGGTTATTATACCCATCAGGTTTTTAAAAAAAACCCATAACACCCTCCACTTTTATATTTTTTCTAATCTATATTAGTTTTTATAGATATAGATTTTTAGAAAAGTTACTCCCTTTAGTTTAAGTTAGTATCTTTTCAAGGCTTATAAATAAATATAGTAACCTAGTGATTACACTGCTTATTATATTATAAAGGATAATTTAAGGAGTAATTAACCTTAGGTTATTCAACTTTAAACATAAAAAAATCTCCAAGGATAGTTTAGAAAAACTAGTCCCCACAAGTTATAGATAGCCTGTAAGGCACAAAACAAAGGAGCTCGTCAGAAAAAGAAATTTCACACTTAGTATTAGATATTTCATTTGGAGATTTATACAATATCCTAGAGATATGACAAAAGAAAGTGGAGATAGTTCAAAGAAAGAAGTAAGTACTACTAGTACACCTCAATTCCAATGTCTGATGCTAAAACCCTCAAATTACTCATTATGGGCAATTCGAATGCAAATAATTCTTGAAGTGAATGGTTTATGGGAAATGATAGAGCCACTAGAAACAACTCAAGCCAACAACAAGAAAGATAAGACTGCTATCGCATTCCTTTACCAAGCTTTACCAGAAGAACAATTGCTTCAAATCACAAAACACAAAACCGCAAAAGCCATATGGGATGCTTTGAAATCTAGACACATTGGTGAACAAAGAGTTCAACAAGCAAGATTACAGACACTCAAATCCGACTTTGAGATGTTACATATGAAGGAAGACGAGACAATTGACACCTTCACGTGAAAATTAACAACACTAGTAAACAAAGCAGCCAGTCTAGGGCACACAATTGAAGATCAAACATTAGTACGAAAACTATTAAATGCTATACCCGATAGGTATCTGCAAATAGTTGCATCAATAGAGCAATATTCTGACCTAAGTGAAATGATAATGGAAGAAGAAATTGGAAGACTCAAGACATATGAAGAAAGGATTAAGTATAAGAAAGGTAAACAAGTGGACAGTCACGAGAAATTTATGTTTACATGACACGAAAGTAAAGGAAAGTACTTTAGAGGACGTGGACGTGGAAAACATAGATTTTCACAAGGAAAAACCCACGAAAAATTTAAGGAAGAGAGGAAAGATGGAGAAACCTCTCATAGGAACTTTAATAGAAACAACTTCAAGAAATCAAGCTATGATACTAGCAAATTACAATGTTACCAATGTAAGAAGATAGGGCATATTGCACCTAACTGTCCTCAAAGGACAAAGGCAAATGAGCAATCTAATCTTGTTGAAGAAGACTTAGAACCAACCTTATTAATGGCAATATTAGAAGACTCAGATGAAGGGAAAGAAGTAAAAGAAGTTGAAGAACAAAAGGTCTCACTACATAAAGAAGATATAGGGTATAAAGAGACAAATATGGATAGTCAATGGTACTTAGACAATGGAGCTAGTAACCATATGACTGGAATAAGAGAACACTTCAAGGAGTTAGATGAGAAGGTCAGTGAAAAAGTAAGATTTGGAGATGGTTCTTACATAGAAATCAAAGGATAAGGTTCAATCTTAATAGAATGTGATGACGAGAAGCAAAGAATTATATCACACGTATATTACATTCCTAGCTTGAAGAGTAACTTAGTGAGCCTTGGACAATTTACTTAAATTGGTTATAAAGTAGTAATGGAAGACGACTAATTGTGACTTTATGACATGGATAACAAAATCTTCATGAAAGTTACGCGACAAAGAAACCGACTATACAAGGAAAATATGAGGATAGCCACACCTGCTAGCAAATTTAAAGGACGATACATGGTTATGGCACGCGAGACTAGGACATCTCAACTTCGAGTCACTAAGATCAATAGCTCAAAGGGATTTAGTTCAAGGAATACCTGCCATTAAACATACAACACAAATTTGTGATGTTTGTTTAATTGGAAAACATAGTAGAGCGCCATTTCCTAAAAAGGCAAAAGCTATATCAACTTCACCTTTAGATTTAGTATATGGAGATTTATGTGGACCAATCTCACCACCGACACCTTCTGGGAAGAAACACATATTCTTGTTAGCAGACGATTACTCAAGATATATGTGGGTGTATTTCTTAAGTACGAAAGACCAAGCTTTTGATACTTTTAAAGAATACAATAAGACGATAGAAAATGAGCTAAGGACAACATTGAAGATGTTAAGAACTGATCGTGGAGGAGAATTTACATCAAATGAATTCACACAATATTGTAAAGAAAATGGCATAGCACGACAACTTACCGCACCTTACTCACCGCAACAAAATGGTGTAGTTGAAAGAAGAAATAGGACAATCATTTCTACAACAAGATGTATGATGAAAGCAATGAATTTTCCACAAAACTTTTGGCCTAAACCTGTTAGACACGCCATATACATCTTAAATAGCGTTCCTACAAAAGCATTAGAAGACATTACTCCATATGAAGCAATCAAACGAAGAAAGCCAAACTTAGAAAATCTTATAAGATTAAGAGGTTTTTGGTTGCATAGCATAGAAATTAGTACCAAACACAACGTTTGACAAAGTTGGATGATAGAAGTAGTAGGATGGTATAATTAGGAAATGAACAAGGATCAATAGCTTTTCGTTTTTTAAACGAACAACATTAAAAGATATGTGTTAGCTAGAGATGTGAAGTTTAAGGAATATGAATCATGGGATTGGATGGAATACATGAGTGAGCACATTAACGACGAACCTGAATGACTACTTCAAAATAGAAAATCTTGAAGTCACAATGTGACCATCTGATTAAAGGGGGATAAATAAAAAACAAACTAAAAACTCAACCAATTGAAAAAGACAAGGAATTTCCTAACAATGATATCATGGATATGCATCACCAACAACAGACTCTCCCTCACTCATTCTCACAACACCTAACACACCACAAACAAATTCATTCATATTTACTCCCATATCTCAATACATTCAATCCATTCAAAGTGATATTGGTTCATCTTTTTAAACACAAATTCACATTCCACATTGATTCATACGCCGTTGAGAGGTTATCAGTACTTTAAGTGATTATATTGAAAACTACCGAGGAATTTATTATTGGCTGTGAACTTGAACCTAAGAATAAAGGGACAGCCATCATGGATCAAAAAAGGGATTTGAAGTAATTGGAAAGTCGAGTTAGATTCCTATCAATAAGAACAACACATGGGAATAACCATTACCCAAATGGACATAATGCAATTGGTTTTTAAAATTGGGTATTCAAACCAAGGAAGAAAGAGGCTTATGGAGATATAATCTAGATACAAGCAAGATAGTAGCAAAAGGCACACATACAAGAAGGGGCATCGACATAGACTTTGAGAAGTATTCGCACCTGTAGCAAGGATGGAAACTATCCCCGATTATTAATTGCCATAGTGCTAACAATATAATGTGAAGTACGTCACCTCGACGTAAAAATCTGCATTTATACATGGAGATTAAATAGAAGAAGGTGCTACGCTACACAACCCGAAGGAATTTATAAAGAGAGAAGATTAATGGAGAAGTATTTAGACTTATAAAAGCTCTATACGGATTGAGCCCAGCGCCACGTGCATAGGAAAACATAAAAGTTAGCAAACCCCCCCCCCTACACCCACCCACCCCATCCTACACAACACCTTAAAGTACATTAGATTTCAAGAAATGCGCCTAGAACAAGCTTAATCTACACGAAGACATCAAATGACTCAACATACTACATAGGAGTTTATGTAGATGATCTTAATCATCACCGGTTTACACAAAGAAGGATATCGACATATTTTATTTATAAGACTCAGATGAAGAAAATTCATAAGATTGAGTAACTAGGTTTATTAGCTAAAAAAACTCCCCCTTTTAGGAATCGAACTTTCATTTAGTCACTACAAAACTGGAGGTGACATTATTCAATAAAAAAATCCACCTATGCAAACAAGACTCTGATTGGGAAAGTGGAATGATAGACTGCATCGAGACACTATTACCAATGGATCCAAGAACAAATCTAATAAAGATCACTGAAGGAACATTGTCGACCCAATCCCGAATTATCGAAGTTTAATTGGTATGCTTAAGATATCTGCTTCACACAAGACCCGTTTAAGTTATTCCGTTGGATTACTTAGTCGTTTCATGCAAGAGCCAAAGGAGAGCAAACATATGACAGGCTATAAGGCAAGTAATACGCTATGTAAAAGGAACAAAGGATTATGGAATCACCTACAAAGCATAACGAAGGAAACAAGATATCACTGGATTTAGCGACAGTAGTAGTTATGGTTGTCTAGTCAAACAACTCAAGAAGGAAAAGGAACTACTGGAAATAAATATTTTACTTATGGTGATCACCAATTAGCTGGAGTACAACTAAAAACAAGCCACTGTATCACTAATCATCAATGCAAATCGAAATTCATCGCACACAAACAGCCAGCATACCATCACAAGCATTATGGTTTTAAAAGACTGCTAAGCAAGCTTTACACATTTCTCAAGAAAGAGAAATTACAATATGGTGATAAATAATATGCTATTGCATGATGAAGAACCCCGTATTTCATGGGAGAAGTAAACATATTGATATGAAGTACCACTTCATAAGAAGAATGCGTTAAAAGAGGAAGACATACAAGTCGATTTGTAAGTGGAGAAGATCAAAAAGGCTGACATAATCTAAAAGCAAGCACTACCGAAGATCAAATTCCTAACAATGAGACAACTTATTAGACTTAAAGATCTATGACAAAGCGATTGTGATTAAGGGGGTGAATATTGGGTTAATCCCAATCTGCAAGAAAATAAAGTTAGTTAAAGTAGTTATATGGCAGTTATTTGTGAAAGGACACAACCATTGGTTCGATTGAACCATCACAACCTTTCACTTATGCCTTTTCATTTTGTATAAATAGGAAGACATGTAAACAATCAAGATAGATGACAGATTAATAAAAAACAACGTTTAATTCACGTTTCTGTTTTTGGTATATTGTGACTAAGTTTAGATCATAGATCCATCGAATAAGGCCAACAAGTCATATCTAAGAATGGCGTCACTGGTCTAATTAATTATAGAATCATACTGATAGGGTATGAAGACTACTAAGTATATAAGAATAACTAGGTTTAAACATTGAAGTAATCAACTTACATAACCTTAAAAGATTTAGCACAGCTCTAACAGAAAGAAAAAAAACATATCATTTGTTTGCAACCAAAATTATATGATAAGAAAACAGTATTAAAAAACAAATAAGATATTAATCTTACAGCTTCCCTAGCCAAGGATGAACGGGAACGAGTTTGCATAATACTGTAAACAAAAAAAATAAAAAATCAGTATTAATCAAAGAAGTAGACGAATTGAAATTTGATTCAAAAATAGGGATAGAAAGTAGGTACCAGCTATCCTTGCTTGGAGTTACCCTATCAATCTTCTGATAATCACTTTGGGATGACGCAGAACGTTCCTCGGCAACCTTGTCGGCCTAAATAAAACTACTTCTTGTTTCGACCTTGCACTTTGATATCCAATTTATCGCATATAGCTTGAATATTGTTAGGAATTTTCTGGCCTCATACATATCATCATCATACGGGTCACAGTCGTAATCACCATAAGAATCTTTCCATTGTCCCAGGAAACTCTAGTAGTACCAAAACCAACCTTCTCTAACTAATAATCAACCTTTTTTGCATGTTCTCCTCGTCATCAACAAGAGTAGCAATAGTACTACTACTTTCCACATTCCAGAACGAAGATCCACTAGAGTTGGGCTCTTTACTAACCAAATTTGAAGTCCCCTCATTGGTACCCAAATCCACATCATTGTCAACCGAGTTAAGCACATCAAATGGATTTGAATTACTAACCTTTTTGGTATGCTCCACATCATTCTTCTTGTTTTCACTAGTATTTGTAGTAGGCTTTTTAGAAACAGGTCTATACTCTTTAGTTGGTTTGAATCGCACCTTCGAACTAACCGGAACACCTTTAGGAGCTTGGCTAGCTTTCTTCATATCCTTCGCCACACCCAGACATGGATTCTTGGGACATTCCTCCTGAGTATGACCAAAAACCTTACAACACCTCTAGACTATTTCAACGTAAAAGATCTTAAATATCTGAAAACAATAGTATATAAATAACCAACAACTTCTATCTTCAGCCTATGGGGGATAAAGTGTTTGGATAAAAATTCACAAACAAATCTACCTAAAAATAATAACAACGAGATAATGCAAGAGTTATTAGTAGATGGTGAAAGATATGTTGCTCAAAACACCAAATTTAAGTTTAGAAGCAATTAGTTTATTGTTAGAAGCACGAATCGTGAAGGGAATAGTTTCGATAATATGAAGTTATTAGTTGTTATTGCTCTAAAAATTGAAAGATTGTAAATATTTAAGCGTTGTTAAAAGAACCTGTGATTTCTTATACGTAAAAAAGGGCAAGAGTTTACTTATCCTAATAGAAAGCGATCAACTTACATTTGCTATATGTAACAACGAAAAATATTGTGGTTAATATTTATCTAAATCAAAATTGGAATTGAGTTCTAAAACATCGATCCCTCTTAAGCTATTTGAAGTAAAGGATTAGAAAGCTCTCCACAAGAACATGTTTTATGGTAAAATTATAAAAGTAAACATAGCTAATTATGCATTGATACAAACTCACCTCCCAGATTTTTTGAATTCGGAAGATGAGGTTGGATATCTGTGAACACAATATTTTTCTATATATGTGTAACCCGCATGCTTGTAACCAACAACATATATCTTCAGCCTATGTGCCATAGAATGTTAGACTAGAAAGTTACAAGATATTTTCACAAAAATATGGTAAACTTTTATATGAAAGACTTTTATGTACATAGAAAGAAAGAGGATATGTCACTTGGAACACAATATTGAAGTTTAAAAGCGACTAGGTTACGTGTTTGGAGCACTAATTATGAAGGGAACATCATGGATTAACGGGAAATTATATGCGGCCATATAGTTCTAAAAATGATAGATCCAAACGTTTAAGCGTTGTATTAAGATAAAAGGGGTTAGTGTTTACTTTTTCTTTTGGTGCAAAAGGTGAACTTGTATATTAATAAAATGACAAATTACATCAATAGACATATTCCTTTTTATACTACTAATCGAATACACAATGAAAATTCAAAACATATCTGACAGATTATCTCGGATACAATTGAAATTATCTCGGACAAAGCTAGTTAATAAATCCAACACTTAAGCCAAACACATGCTTAAAGAACACACACCAAATGCTAATTCACTGACTATATCCTCTTGACTACATTTCCAAACTCAATTCATCCTCAAACCATTCAACCCACATCCACAATGATTTGAGATGAGATTGAGCAGCCATCATCAAGTGAGATATAGCTCCCATTCACACTAAATGAAGGGGCTATACATGTCATTGCTATATTTTCTAACCATTAATCCCTAAAATCATCCGATAGCTACATCCTTATTGGATAGATCAAGAGGCAAAGATGATTAGACATCACTAGACAAGGAACACACTCCCTCATTTTAGATCCATCCTAACCTCCTTTGACAGTGTATTGGGTGGACCAAGAAGGTTCATCTTTCACACACTTTCTATTCCACTCATCATACACTGTCCACCCAGACCATATACCGTTGAATGAGTTACCTTTTAAAGTTTTAATACTTGTTTTTTTCTAATAATTTTAGCCACAAGTTTTAACTATGTCCATAACAAGTTATTTTAGCATCTTTTGAAAACTACGTTGATTTGACAATTGCTAC